>JABXWE010023772.1:0-20262 GCA_014611495.1 Limonius californicus | reverse complement strand
GCATATGAGAAAAGATCGCTACGTCTCTAAGAAATAAATCATATAAAGAGGGGGAGTGCACAGCACATAGACATTAATTAGGAATTAAAGGCTTCGTACGCACATTATGGCGAAATATGTACTTTTAAATAATAGCAGTGCACGCCGTTTAATGTGATCACATCGGTACTCGGGGTTTTGCTAATACGTAATAACCGATTGACAATAATAAACGGTGAAACAATCCTTCGGTTTCTACAAAATTTTCCATTTTTATCGTTTAGTGTTTAACTTGTCTTTTTTCTTTGCATCGTCTTCTTTTTTAATTTTGCACAAAAGTGGTTACAAAATGTTTAATTGTGGTGTCGCAAGTCGCTGGATTATCTTTGGCAACTTAACTGTTCCAAAGTGTTAAAGTTTTCTTTTAAGCTATGATCACGTCTCTTTTTTACATCAGCCATTGCAAATTGTTAGAATAACACGGCGTTAGCTGCTGTCAACCAACCTGCAGGCTGTTAAGTTATGAGAGAGAGAGAGAGAGAGAGAGCCACTCGAGCTTGAAAGTACAAGCAACAAAATGCATGCTAACAAGGTTATCTCGTGCACAAAAACAATCCTAAGAAAAAATTGATAACATAAACCGAAGTTATAATTATTACTATACACGATGTTTTTTTCTATGTAGTCGTACACACCCGGCCTCTGCTTCGGGAAAGTGATAATAATACCCGAATGATAACATTATCCGAAATTTCAATAAGCGGCGGGCACTGTATATTATTCAAACCTAAACCACGTCAACAAAAGTAACAAAGATTACAAAGCATAGTTTTTTATTTAGAACATCAATAAAACGCAATTGTTTTACCTCAGCGATCCAGTTAAATTAAAAAAGTCTACAATATTATTCCGTAACTGGCGAAAAGCCTGTTAAAAAAGCGATTCTCCGGAGATAAAATTACCTGTTCAGTTAATTGGATTTTTCCCATATCGGCAATTAAAAGTTTCGTTTGATATCCGTTAGTTCAATGTTGACAGAAACTGTTTTTCCTTTGTTGCAATTTCGCCGTGTTTGAAATGCATGGCCGTTATAAACACGGGTCATGGTTAATATGCATTAAACGTCGCGCCATTATCGTTTTTTGTCAATCACATCCAAGTGAATTCGGTGTACCGAAGCAGAAATCACCAGCAAATATTGGAATATGTGACCCGCATGTTTGATCAACGAGCGTGACGGATGCAACGATGCCTGTTTGCAAAAACGTGAAGGAAAATTGAAAAATTGGTCATTCAGTTGTGATTCAGGTAGCCGACTGGAGATTAATAAAATGTACAGATTGTTACTACTTAATTTAATTTAATGACGTCATTTTTGGGTCGTAGAACTCCCCGAACATTTAATTTAGTTTGCTGCACGTTTTGTATAAGAAGACTACGCCTAAAAATGTATACATGCAAAACTCAGTAAAATTATTTGCACGTAATTGATATAAGCAACCTTCCCACTCATAACGGCTGCATAAAAACAATTAAAAGTTAACTGTATTATGAAGACAAACTATTAAAATTCCTTGAGGAGATAAAATTACTTTGCTTACTATTTAAAGGTATCCAATTATATTTCGTCGTTATAACGGAAGTTATATTTTTTAAGGTAATTTTCTACACCTGACGAGTTCAGCAGATGTATGATTATATTTTTTTACACGCAGAAACATAAAATATTAAAATCACCACCAAATGTAGATACGGTACATTGAATACACAGAATAAGTCGGTCACCAAAAGGTATGTGTTTCACTTTTATAAAGAGTATTAATATAGGGCTAAACGAATTTAACTACATAACCTTAAATGTCCGTCGATAAATCAGAATTCATTTTATATAATTAATAACACCGGGTGCAGGCATACACTATTTTACAAATTTTGTGTTTATCTATAAAATTGTATAGAATAATAAATTACAAAGTTTAACAATATAAAAAAAATATAAAAAATGATAATTTTATAATAATGAACAATATTTTAATAAATGTTATAATTGTTATAAAATGGATAATATTTTATCGACTTCAAACGAGACTGAATATTTTACAATCAGTTCCTGTAAAACATACGAATTTTTGTTTGCTTTCTGTTAGATTTTTTCGGTTTGTAAAGTTGTTAACTAACGGAGTACCTAATATCTTTGTTTTTGTAAAATACAACGCTAGAGTTGATATTAATCACTTATACGATGGTTTAGAATAATGGTCTTCTTAATAATTTTAACTGGAAAAATTAATAATTCATAATTTTAGATTACTATCAGTTAATATAAACCAAGCAATAAATGTATGTTTTTAAATTGTGTATGACAGGTTTCACTCATCGTTATGAAAATACATAACACACTATTATTAATAATATACAATAACCTATAATTTGAATAATCATAATTTTCATAAATTTACTTTAAAAAAAACAGCGAAATTAATACATGTTATATACAGGATGGGCCAATGAAAACGAAACAGACCCAAATTTTCAAATTTATCGTCATTTTTAAAAAAATCGCTCGGACCCGTCAATTTTTGTTTTGACGGGGAAACTTTTTACGTTTATTTTCAACCTTGCCGCTTCAACCTCCTAGGGGTGGTGAGCTTCACCCCTAAAAATTTTAAATAGGAAAGGGAGTTGAGTGATACATCATTTTAAAGGGCGTCTTGTTTTAACGCTTCCTAGTTTTTCAAATTCGGTTCAGTAGTTTTCGAGAAAATGTTTTTTAGAGATAGTAACCTGCCAAAAACAAATAATTCATGATTTTTCACTTTTACCATAATTTACACTAGTAATGTTTTATTGATTAAAAAATGTAAACTTCTCTCTACATCAACCGATGTAGTGGGAGCATTGGAGAGCGCTGATATAATATCGAGAGCTATTTCTAAACCTTCGACAAATTCGCCATTCAAAACCTTCGAAACAGTTTTTAAAATTTGGAAGCCCTCGTTTTTACATAAAACTTCTTTCAGTTTTTTTGAAATACATTTCCCATTTTTTCCATTTAAAGCTTTTATAGTTTTTTCAAAATTCCCTATTAAATTTATAGAATTAACTAACAAAACTTCTAGCTTTTCTAACTCTAACAAGAGTTTTGGAAATGTACCAAAATGATTTTTAATGTAAGATAACTGTTGGCTTAATTGCGAACTACCAAGTAATCGATTTGACTCCATAATTGCAGCTGAAGAGTCATCTGATAACTCTGACAATACTTTTTTTATTCCCTCAAAATGTTCCGAATAAAATAAAGCTGCTCCCAACCATGTACCCCATCTAGGTAGTACAGGTTTTGGTGGTAAAGGAATATTAGGTAATATGTATTTGTCTGTACAACTGAACCCTCAAGGGCGCTTTTATAAATATTTTTTTTACATTATTTATAAAATCGTTAACTAAAGGAAACTGATTTCTAATTTCCTCCGCAACTCTGTGTACGCCATGTGCTAAACATGTATTACCTATGGATTAAATTTGGATAAAAAATTCGTAAATTTTGAGCCTCCTTTACCATATAAGGTGGTGCATCGGAAAGCATTAAAATTATTTTGTCAGATGGTATAGCTTCTGGTAAAAATAGATTACTTAACCCTTCTTGAATAAATCTTGAAATTGTTATATTATTTGTTTTATCTATTTCTTTGCAACTAATTAAATACGATTTGTTTGAACAATTCTCACCTAAACCACCTACCATTAAATTTGCTGTATATCTACCGCAAACATCTGTAGTTTCGTCAACAACAAAAAATATAAAGCGATTTTTTACAATATTCTTAATATTGCTCATAGCTTCTGTGTAGCAGTCCTCGACATACCCTTTCCTAAGAGTGGTTTGATCAGGAACAAATTTCTTACAGTATTTTTCCAAAAACCCCTTAAAACCTGGATTACTTAATTTATTGAAGGGGATATTGGACGAAATCAGAGCTTTACATAAATCTAACTTATATTGTTCCTCTTCTGTTTTCCTTTTTGTTACAGTAATGGCTTCTCGCATGGATATTTGAAATATTCCAGAAGATTTAGTCTTTTCGCAGTTCCTCTTATATAGGGGGGTGCCACACTGCTGGTCAATCAAATATTTTCGTCCGCATGATATCTGGATTTAAACAAATATATTTACTTTGTGTTACTATTTATCTGAGTAACAATAAAATCACCTTGAACATCAAGGCGGTAGCAGGAAACCGAATAAAATTAAAATTACAATCAGATAAGAATGAGATATAAAATCCGCGAACTGTTAAATAAAAAGTAAATACTTGCTGATTTTCCACAAGGTTTACAAAACACTGTATCATTCTCTAACGTAAGTTCTGGATAAGGTTTTATCCAAGATATAATTTTCGACATCTTAAACAAAGCGCTGGACACTGTATATCACTGTGCTGCTACTCAACAAATAAATTTTTAAAATTTAAACTTTAAAGTAAGGAACAAAACTATTTGTTCCCCTACCAACTCAGTTTCCTTTTTTCTGTCAATTTGCAAGGCCCTAACAGCAATTCTACGTAAGCAGTACATAAAGCAGGGGCTTTTCTATTTGTTTGTTAAACTAACTTAACTTAAGGCTCTTAAGATTGTCAAAAATTACATAGAATTACTATCCTTTAATCATTTTGACTGGCAGGTACCATTTAGCTTTACAAAAGAGTTGTATTAACAACTTTCTAAGAAAGCTTAATCCTAACTAAGAATTTACATTGAAAGTTGTCAGTGTGGTAATTCCAAAATAGAGTGAATAAAGGAACTTTAATTTCCAAATACAGTTAAAATTAAATTTCTTATAACATCAAACAAAAGGATAAATGAATATGCAAAATATGCACGTTTTATTAAAAATGGAAGGCATAGTCAATATATGCAAAATCTGCAAATTTAAATTGGTTTTAATCAATGTAAAATACTTCATTTCGTTCATATTCACAAATTCAGGTTAGTTGGTTACAAAATAAACAATATGCATTTCGCATACATTCACAGCTTTAGTTATAAGAAATTAAGTAAAACATGTATTTACATTTTCTGGATGCTCATCTCGATTTCTTTCCGGAATATCTGGGTGCCATAAGCAACGAACATGGAGAACAGTTTTACCAAGACGTTGCAACCATGGAAAAGCGATACCAAGGCAAATGGAGTCCTAGTTTGCATGCTGATTACTGCTGGACATTAATCCGTGATGTCCCAGAGACCAAATATCGCCGTAAAACATCAGCAACAACATTTTGAATAAGTGCAACATTAAGAACATACCGATATTGATATATTTGCGTATAACGCACAACACTTCGTAGCAACTAAAGTGTGGGTGATAGAGAAAATGCATATCCATTTTCTGCTTTCTGGTGAAATTTTACATAACATACGCCATGTTTTACACATGTCACAAAAAAGCTGATTTTTCCTTGCCGGTGTAATCTAAGTAGTGTTAGTATTCCTACTGAAAAGGGCAACTTCGCTGCCAAAATACGTTTTTAGATGTTGTAAATGTGGACCTATTAGGGGATTACATGTGGTCGCAAGTTGTATGTTCATTTTTTGTTAATTTCTAAAAATAAAGACTGCAAAATAATGAATACAAGGAATTACTTCTTAGTACGCGTGATTTATTAACAGTGGGTTAGGGTATTCATTTAATATTCAAATATTTATATATCACTTTATTTATTTATTTAAAATCTATTTATTTAGCTTACTAACTGTTTAACCGTAGACTGGTTGCAATTCGATGTAAGCAATATTATGTGTATGTATTCATCAAAGCCATTATATATTATGTTATCTATATTATTGTCTTTAGTGTATATGGGATTTTCAAACAAGATAAAATGTTTAACTAAAAATGTTATACAAAACATAATCTTGTAATATTTAGTATTTTGTAGAAATTGAACATTTTTACATGCATGTAACAGGTTGCTATATATTCACTACAACAGTTTATGTAATCAATTAATTAAATTAATGTTTTTAAAGGGGGTGCTCTTTAGGCCCTACATTTTTTAACACTCTCCAAGGAATATTGTGCCTGCGTCAGTAGATATGCATATTCCGACACTGATAATCGTCTCAGTTTGTAGCAGGTTGTTTACCTATTATATTGTAAATAACGTTAACTATGAACATATTGACTAGATTTTTAAAATAAATGTTGTTTAAATATTGAACGTACACGCAATTAAAACAAATAATATTTTTTGATTTATTCAAATTGATGAAACTATTGTCAAAACTATTTAACTATTAAATCTTATGATAATTAAAAATTGAATAAATAAATAGAATTAATTTGTTTAAAATACGTGGCTGCATATTGTTTGGTTAACGATACATGAGGAGCGAAAAATATTATGGAATGCCTAGTTGTGATTACTGCTTGAATGTTGCGGTATAATTGGTATAAATAAATCATCATATTCGTAATACAGTTGTTATTTATTATGACTGTAAAAAAAATTGGATCTGCTGGTCATAGAAGAAAATATAAGCTTGGCCAAACAGTGCAATGTATAAAGGAAACACTGTCATTCCGAATATGTCGTTGGCCAACACTACCTGCACTCAGCGATTATTAGGATAGGTAATCAATTGTTCCGTTTGCCAGTTGGAATCACAAAAATAATTATCAAAATACATGCAGTGGGAAACTAAATTTAAAAACGAACAATACTCATATTTTTGCTAGGTAAATCATTGTTAATTGGTTTCAATAGTACCCTTACTTTCTCAACAATTTAATGAAATAATCCATTTACAATAAATTAAAATTTCTCCATTAAAATACATTCCTCCGCCTATGACAGTACTCTCACCGCAACGCAACATTCATATTAATAATAGCACTTATAATATTTTACCACGGCCATTTAATATTGTTTGCTTATAATCTATTCCTACGTCTAGTTAATGTTTATTTGTTTCTGTTTTGTTATTGCTTTTACATATAATATCTTGGTAGAATCTGTTGTTTATATAATATAATATGTCTGTAATATTAATTTGTTCATATTCCGGTTCAACCTTATTGTAATATAGTGTATGATACATAGAGTGCGCGTGAAAAGAATGGAACATATTAGATAAAACTGAAAAGCATAATTTTTGGTAAAAATCCAGAAACACGTCGATTTTCTATTTTAAAAATGCAAATTTGTGTGTAAAAATTTTTCCGACATGCATGTATTCTTAAGTAAGGATGCATTAAAGCGCCAGTGTTGTCCAGTGGTTAGAGTACTGGATTCCGGTGCAGAAGTTCGCAAGTTCAAACTCCCGACTCGATGCCTGGCGGGCGGCCAGTCGCTTTAAATAATTGGGTACCTGCATTAGAATTAACAAAGGGTAATAATGCGGTTGGCGAACGTGCGATGCTCACCACATCGCCACGTGTCATGAATTTGGCACGCGACAACCGGGTAAGGATACGAAAGCTCTGACCTTCCGCCTTGCAGCCAAACCCCTTCA
Source organism: Limonius californicus (assembly GCA_014611495.1). Taxonomy (NCBI): domain Eukaryota; kingdom Metazoa; phylum Arthropoda; class Insecta; order Coleoptera; family Elateridae; genus Limonius; species Limonius californicus. The sequence continues at coordinate 12,768 of JABXWE010023772.1, read as the reverse complement.
TGGGGTGTAGAGCCTCACCGTTATTATTAATGATGCCCTAGTTATTTTTTTATGATAACCCCATTTTTTCCTCCTCATTTTAATAAACCCCCTCATCAGTTAAACGGTAATATAAAGCAATTGGTACCACACGTAACATATTTTTTTTGTAAAATATATATAAAACAGTGTGGTAGCTCAGTTGGTAGAGCGCTCGCTTTCTGAATAAAACGTCGATTCTGGCTTGGGTTCGAAACCTAAGCAGAACTATGCAGATTTATAAAAATCTTGTCTGCAACCCACCACACACAATTTCCCAATTCGGCTTGCAACCGTGGGATCTTAATGCTAAAAACCTTCTCTGGAATTTCTGTCGTTCGGATTCGACGTTAAACTGTAGGTCCCCCGTGTTTCTATCTTAGCGCTGAGGAGAAACACGTGGCAGAGAAGAGGCCGATGCCCAGCAGTGGGACGGAAAGGCTGTTGATGATGATATAAAATTCAACAGTTCAGAATTTAATTTTAATGAAAATAACGCATCAAATCTGTTTAGATTTATATTTTCGGCGTTTTGAGCTAGTTCCCGCTCTAGCAATTCTTTTTCCAAGCAATGAAGATCCTGATATGCCCCACCCAAGCATAAGGTTTCAACAAGATGGAGCTCCTCCCCATTTTCTCTGATAGAGTGTTAGGCCGTCGAGGACCGTTTTCGTGGCCTGCGGGACCGCCTGACTTAATGCCCCTGTATTTCTTTCTAAGCTACCATGTAAAATCGCGAGTTTATATTGGTAGGTTAAACCATTTACACGATTTCAAGCCTCGGGTTCGTTCAGAAATTGGAAGTATTGGATCGGAAACTATTGAGCGGGTGATACAAAGTGATTACAATGCCAACTTAATGGGGGGAAATTTGAATATTTCCGTTCGGTAATTTTTTTATAATGAATTTATTTCCATTATAAATGAATTTTAAATGTCTAACAATATGTATACATTTGTATTTGTTATGTTGGGTTCCAATTATTATTATTTTATTATTATTATTATTTTATTATTTTACATCACCATTTAACTGGTGAGATCTATCAAAACACAGAGGAAAAATATGGAATTGTCATTTAAAAAATAATGATGACGTCATCACTTAAGAACAGGTAAATGAGGTAAATGAGGGAAAATGATTTTGACATACATATGTGCTTTTTTAAAAAAGAAAATCGACTTGTTTCAGGGTTCTTACAGTAAATCATTTGTTTCAGATTTAGGAAGACACACTACGCAGAGTATTTCAACGAATGTAAAAAAAACTTTGCGATTTGGTAGGTAAGGATATTTTGAGAATGAAACTACACGAGATTAAATTTTAATGTCGTAATGAATTTACAACCCTAATATCAAATGGCATCTGAGAAAGCAAAAAAAAATTATAATAACTATTACAATATTGTTTCAATTTTGCTTAATGCATTTGCTTCTTTGTTTTGCGAAATAGTGGAAAGTTTTAGTGCAGCCGAAAATGCTGTGATACTGTCAATATTACAATTTATTTTCGGCTTAGACCGCGTCGTCATTTGGGAACTACACCCAGCATTATCAGGTAAGGCCCGACCGGTAGCTTGTCTGCCTTTACAAGCATTTGCTCTAGAAGTTTGAGCAATATTTGTTCGTAGGCCCTGCCTGGCTAAATAGGTTCAGTGTTTTATTCACACTGAAGATGCAAGCTGCAATGTCTTGCGAAACGTTAGTTTGTATGGGTTCACAAACAGCTAACAGGCATAAGCCGATTAAGTATTATTGTCCTGGCAAACAAAATACATGAAGATCAAATCCTTGCCCGCCCCAAAGTTTGATTAATATAAGCACACGGCCCTGTTTAGGCAGACAGGGCCTTCGAACAGATATGGCTCAAACTTTTAGAGCAAATGCTTGTAAAGGCAGACAAGCTACAGGTCGGTGCTTACCTGATAATCCTGGGTGTAGTTCCCAAATGACGACGCGGTCTAAGCCGAAAGTAAATTGTAATATTGACAGTTCGAGAAACCGCGAAAGCCTCAAAGAATATAATGCGGATATTGTTTTTGTTAGTGGATACAGCAATGGAAATGCGCCCAGATAATACCAATTGGGATATCTAAATCAGCGTCAACCTTCTCAACGAATATTTGGTCGTACATTTCCAAGACTTCGATAGATTGCATAACAAAATATCAATTATCCCATAGGTAATATGTTGGACGTGGAGGGCCCATCATACGGCCACCTAAATCTCCTGATTTATATCCTCTGAACTTTTATCTTTGGAGACATCCGAAGTAGCTGGTGCAGTGTTGAAATACATGCCGATGAACAATTTGTTTGACAGAATCATCAATGCGTCAAGTGAAATACGTTAAAACAATGTAATGTTTCGAGTGTATGATTCATTAGTGTTCCTGTATTCAAGCTCAAGGATCATACTTTGAGAATTTATTATAAATAATATATGCTTTCATTTTTTTTCAGTATTCTGTTTAGATTTGTTAAGGGATCACTTGTTATAAAGGTTTAAATTAATAATGGCATTAAAACTAGGTATTGATTTCATTGATAGTTTTGCCAAACATTGATCTTTGTATAATATACTGCTGATTGCTTGAGGTTGTCCCATTGCATAAATGTATTTTAAGGTTTCAGATATCATTGTTTAGACAAAATTAATTATTAAATAATCCCACAACTTTAATTTTGAATAGACCTATATATTTCTTACCACGAGTGTCCCATTTTGAACGTAGGGATTTAAATTTGGCATCTAAGCAAAAGTTGTTTTATTTGACATCTGTCATCTAGAAACCACGACAATTCATCATGTAATGTTCCACAAGGGAAGAACGTATAAGAAGATTGCAAACATTTTTCGAAAATTTGCGATGTGTTGTAAATACGAACAAAATTTCCAGACCGTGTCGTTTTGCAACATGTTGGTATCAGTTGGGATCCGAGATCATGCGACCTAACGCTCTAGACTTCTTTTGGGGCTTTGTAAAAGACTTTGTAGTCGATGAGCTTCAGAACCGAATTTTTCGAGTTATTGGGGAAATTGGGCAGCAATTGTGGAAAAGTGTAATAAAAATTCCGCCAAAAGAGTGATCACTTGCAGAAACAAACGAGGGGACATTTGGCAGATATTTTATACCGACCATATTCTCTACTTCATGTTGAAATGAATAAAGCGCAAAGTTTGTAAAAATGATGAGTCTTATTTATTAATTCGTAACAATCGGATTTGATTTAGAACAATAAAACACTGCGAAGAACAGACAGTGTAACATCTTAAAATGGAGCACGCTTGATTTGCTTGATAGGACATAGAAGTAAATAAATCGGGCAACAAAATAGAAGTAGGTATTGTCACTCACCATTTGTGAAGGCGTCTTGGGCTTTCGGTTAATGTCCGGAATCTTCTGACAAGCTGTAACAAGATTAAGATGCAATTATAAAAGAGAACGAGTAAAACCGGATGCCTTTGCGCTTTAGTAGATGTGCATCTACCATCTACCGTCATTCTTAAATTAATTAAAGTTCAATTATGTTGTAACTCTCTTTTTCCAATTCCAACACATGTTATTGATGTCTCATAAATATTTTTTGCAATAAACTGCTGGTACGCTGCCATAATATAAATATAATATTTTTGTATTTATTTATTATTATTATTACGTTTACCAAAAAGAGTTTTTCTTCTCGCCTTGAACATGTTTTGAGTATGCAGGGATTCAACCATTTTCATCATCAGCTTTTGCTTTTGTATAAAGCTTAGAGTATAATAGTGACTGTAAATATTCATTGGAACGAGTTTTACTATAACAGTAGCAGATAAAAGAAAACGTTTTAAAAATACACAGTTTGGCTGCATTTGTATTTGTAATGAAAATTGTGTTATCATTATTGAGGTGAATAGCATAAATGCAGAAATCTAAACTTGTACAGTTAATAAATCGAGTTATATATTCCATGTATGCAGAAACTTATACCTAATATATTTTTAGTGTTTTTATTATCATGGGGATATGTCTAAATAATTAAAAATTAAAATTTTTTTTAAGTCTTTTACAGTGCAGTCGTAAAATGTCTTCCACCCTACTAACTTTTGAACGACTGGATATTTATTCAAAAAATTTTGTATGCTTTAATGGGAGCCTAAATACTACTTTCTAGCCCATATTTATATTTTATAACTTTCAAAAAGGCGCCACTTGAACTATTTTTTTAAATGGCAATGGGGGTCGAGTGGCACCTCATTTGAAAGGTATTTTAATTCTGTGTCTAATCCTTGAGTTTCATAAAAAATATCCATCCAGAAAAAAATGACAGATGATTGAAAATAACAAGTTTATGGAAAAAGGAAGACACCCGGAAAATTTTGCCATTATCGGTCCGGATATGTTGTCAGCCTCATCGAGGACAACAACTTTTTCGTATGGCACTTTCCCGTAGCTCGTACCGTTCGGCCGCCAGGGGCGTCCAAAGTCGAAACACGAATCGACGTCCAGCACGTGTCCACATCATCGCAGCGGGCCGGTCGCCAGCTCAATCTTTTCGCATAAGTACGGCGCATCGACGCCCGAAGGTGACGCGGGGGACGCCGGCTAAGTTTTTATGCCGATTTTACGCTTTTTCTTTGGCGTGTCGGCGTCCCCCGCGCCCCCTTCAGGGATGTTAGAACGGCCTTCGCCGGCCATCGATGCACCATACTTATGCGAACAGATTGAGCTCGCGACCGACCCGCTGCGATGACGTGGACATGTGCTGGACGTCGATTCGTGTTTCGACTTTGGACGCCCCTGGCGGCCGAACGGTACGAGCTACGGGAAAGTGCCATACGAAAAAGTTGTCTTCGATGAGGCTGACAACATATCCGAACCGAAAATGACAAAATTTTCCGGGTGCCTTCTTTTTTCCATAAACCTGTTATTTTCAATCATGTAATTTTTTTTCTGGATAAATATTTGTTATGAAACCTTGCCGAGGCCAACAACATAACCGGACCGCAACTCGCAACATTTTCCGGGTACCATCTTTTTATGAAACTCAAGGATCAATCAGACGCAGAATTAAAATACCTTTCAAATGAGGTGCCACTCGACCCCCATTGCCATTTAGAAAAATAGTTCAAGATAGCGCCTAGCCGCCGTTTTGAACGTTATAAATTTTAAATATGGACTAGAAAGTAGTATTCAGCTTCCCATTAAAGCACACAAAAATTTTATGAAGAAATATCAAGTCGTTCAAAAGTTAGTAGGGGGTGAGGACATTTTACGACCGCACGGTATATATTTAGAAATTATTAAAACTCATATACCGGGTGTTTGCTTGCTTGCTTGCTTTGAAAGAGCGAGATCTAGGACGCGGTTTTCCGAGTATCTCTATGCACTTAGGCCACATTTGGCCCATTATACACCCTAACTAAGAATTTTGCCTATCTGGAGTAATTCCAACTCCAGTAGTGATTTTTAACGTGTCACACATCGCAGTGGCACGGGACTTACGGTTTTACTTCTTATCCGACAGAAGGCGCATTTTCAGATTTTTCCTCGCTAGAAAAATCTCGCCGACCTTGGCCAGGTTCGATCCCGCGTCCCTCGGATCTAAAGGCAAATGCGCTAACCACTAGACCACCGAGGCCGGCATATATATATATATATATATACCGGGTGACCACGAGATGTGTTCATAGCATGTAACTTTTTTGTTTTTATATCTATTATTATGAAATTTTAAACTAAGACTAAATGCGCCACTTTAAGTATTTGTGAACCTCAGTTTTATCTTACGGTTTCCCCGGACCAAATATTAACATTTCATTTTTAAATACTACTAATACATTTTAAATGCCAATTAATGGTATTTATAAATATGTTTTTCAGTTTGTACTGAAAACAAAAGAATAATCAACTTTATGTGTTTTTTGAATCTGTTTAAAACTTTTATTCGGGAAAGAAATTGATAAAAAAAATTGAAAAAGATAGATTTTTAATTTTTAAACGGCCGTAACTTCTTTTTTTTTATTCGCCTACTTCAGTTTGTTTAAGCTTTTTAAATTGCCATTTTATTTGCTTTAATTTAATACCAATAACATACCTGATTATTTTTAAAATAGGATGAAAAAGTTAAATTAGTGTCTAACTAAGAGATATTAAAAATGGCTAAGTTTTTACAGTTTTATTTTTTTTATTTGAATAATAATCAGGTCTGTTATTGGTATTAAATTAAAGCAAATAAAATACCAATTTGGAAAGTGCAATAAAACTTAATAGATATATTTAAAAAACCAGTTATGCCCGTTTAAAAACTGAAAACGCACTTTTTAAAAAATTTTAATTATCTTCTTGTCACAATGAAGTTTTTAAACAAATTAGTAAAAAAAAACACCTATACTTGATTATTCTTTTGTTTTCAAAGAAAACTTAAAATAAATTAAAAGCACTAACCGGCATTTAAATTTTTTACTAAAGAACTTAATATTTCGGTCTAAACTAAAAATTAAAATTGTATACTTATATACGCGATATTTTAAGCCGAAACTGTTTAGAAATACTTTGTCGTTATGGCTAAATAACTGATTTGGAAATATAGGAAACATGTTTGTATTAATTAATAGTGTCACAGAGATAAATTCTTTAAAAATTCAAGGGGACTCTATTAAACACGTGTTTGCATGTTTAACATTTATACCGTAGGTCTTTCTTCACCAACTTTCAACGACTTTCAAGTAATCATCAATTAATTTACTTGCGAAAGTCTTAAAGAAAATTAAAGTTGGTTACTTATAAATAATGAAAAAAGTGTAGGATATATTCACGCTGTGTATTTAAAAGTATCTCGTCATTATTACTTGGAAAACGGTTTTCTAATAAAACCACATATAAGCAAAGCCTTAAAATTAAACATGCAGTAGCTTTGTTAATGCCTGGTGTTGCCAAAGAAACTTTAACGATATAGTATTTACCACAAATGTTTTCTTCGTCATAAGGAAGGTATAACTGGTATGCTTTTAAAATATCAGTATATATACTTTACATATACATAAATAAAATTTAGATACAAGATATGTTTGATGACATAAATATTTGTTAAACATTTTTAATTACTTCCTAAAAATAATGTAGATACACAGTGAGAGCAATAAAACCCAATGCAGACACCCTTGGAATTTTAAAGTCTTGTCTTGCTTGCTTTGAAAGAGCGAGATCTAGGAAGCGGTTTTCCAAGCATTTCTATACACTTAGGCCATATGGCCCATTGTACACCCTAACTAAGAAGTTTGCCTATCTGGGGTAATTCCAACTGCAGTAGTGATTTTTAAGGCGTCACACATCATAGTGGCACGGGACCTACGGCTTTACTTCTTATCCGACAGAAGGCGCATTTTCAGATTTTTCCCCGCCCCAGCCAGGTTCGATCCCGCGTCCCTCGGATCTAAAGGCAAACGCGCTAAGCACTAGACCACCGAGGCCGGCAAAGTCTTGTCTTAGATTACTTTGTAATTATAAAGATGTAAACATTATAAATATTTTTAACTGTCATACATTAATGATTGACAGTTTATATTTTAAATTTTATTAGGTTATTTATTTAATTAATTGATTAACTGATTACAACAAAAGTCGTTATCACAAGGTGGCGCAAAATCAAGTACTTGATTTGTTTTTGTATAACAGTAAAGTTAATTAAAAAAAAAACTCATTTTGTGAACCATAAATATTTATTTGAACTTTGAAATGTTGTTATGCTACACACTAAAAATGGTATCAACCAAATGACTACCCCTAGCATTAATGCAAGAGTGGAACTCATTTTAGAGCATTTTTCATTACGTTCTCCAACATTTCCCGTGGTATATTGGTGATTTCTTCCCGTATGTTGGCTTTTAATTCTTCTAGATTTTCAGGATTATTCACAAAAACCCGATCTTTGAGATAACCCCATAAAAAGAAGTCGGGCACCGTTAAATCAGGTGATCTTGACAGATACACCACATCACCGTTTTTGGAGATAATACGCCGAGGAAACATTCTTCGCAAAATTGCCATTGTTTCACGGGCTGTGTGCGCTGTGGCACCATCCTGTTGATACCATGCATCCTCCTACTCAAGCTCTTCCATTTCTGGAGCCAAAAAATTTGTGACATTGTTCTATAGTGCTCTCCGTTTACGGTAGTGGTTCTTCCTCTTTCGTCCTCAAAAAAATAAGGCCCGATTATTCTTTGAGCACTAATCCCACACCATACAGTAACTTTTGGCTCATGTAGCGGTACCTCGTGAGTTTTCACTACCCCAGAAACAGTAGTTTTGTTTATTCACAGCTCCATGCAGACAGAAATGGGCTTCGTCGCTCATTATGATTTGTTTTGAAAAATTTGCAATTTGGTTTTCAAGGTTCTCGATAGCATTACTGTACCTTAGCCGCTTTTCAAAGTCTGCCGGCAGAAGTTTTTAAGTTACTTGTATTTTGAACGGAAATAAGCGCAAGTTTTTCACCAAAATTCGCTGCAATGAGCGTCGGGTAATGTCTAATTACGTGGATCGTTTTCTTGTTGAGGTTCTTTCCACTACATCCTCACGTACACGGTCTATGTTCTCCCTTGAACGAATTGTCCGAGGTCTGCCAACATGTGGTCTATCAGCCGCAGTCTCAGTTTGCTCAAATTGCGCAGCTAACCGCCGAAATGTCTTCGCCGATGGAGTCAGACGTCTACCATACTTTCTACGACATTATCGTTGAGATAAGATAATTGACGAATTGTTTACGTAAAAAATTTTTACAATTTCTGGGCGTTCTTGAGGCGTATAACCTTAATGAATTTCCCAAGTGTCTATTTTTCAACTGACAAAGAAAATCTCACATATGTCAACTAAAAACAAAATGACAGCGATTTCTAATAGGGGACTTGATTTTGCGCCACCTTGTATTACATATTACAATACTGTGAATTTAAAGATGTTAACAGTGGAACATAAGATTTTCGTATTAGAATCTAATTTTCATTATGGCACAAAGAATGAAAATGATGAATGGCAAATTGCCATTGGCAATATTCATTTCAAACCTGTTCCACAGAATTACAACAGCGTTATCCGAATGAGGCTGCAAACTTCGCTTATAACAATTTCTATCAAACTGCCAAGATAGATGGATATCATGGAAGCAACTCCTAAGCTGATCAGAAAATTAAGCCAAGAAATAGATTTGCTATACGGCAGAACAATAAAAATGAGAATGTTTCCATACAAAATGCAAATGGTTCAGCAACTGTTACCGCGTGATTTTCAACCTAGAACAAATTATTGTCACTGGTATTTAAAGAACATAAATAATAATGACAAATTGGAACCTACTTGGTTCAACGATGCAGCCTGGTTTCACCTCAATGGGTATATTAGCAGCCAAAATATAAGACTGTGGGCAACACATAATCCGCATATGTTTTAGGAAACACCGTTACATCCACAAGATAGCGGTTTATGGGTCGCTGTTTCAAAAAACGAATAGTTTACACGTTTTTTGCAGAAGTTATAACTGCTAATTATTATCTTCAGAATATCTTAAACCCGGTTTTCAATGAACTTCATGATGATGAAATTAGAAATGGTTACTTCCAGCAGGACAATCCCACAGCACATACTAATCGTGGCATACAATTTTTACGGGAATTTTATAATGATCGGTTAATTAGTAGACATTATCCTCCAAGGCCACCCGATCTTACAGTTCCACACTTCTTTCTTTTCTGTTATTCATAAACCAATAGTTTTCGTAATAGGCCACAGAATCTAGGAGATTTACAAAATGCTATTTCACAAAAATTAGATGAACTTCCCCCATGATACTCAGGAATGTGTTTCAAAATCTTAAGAGAAGAGTGCATTTCTGTTTAGAAAACAATGATCAACATTTTTAATATCTTTTGTAAAATCCTTAAATTATTTTGTCCTCTAAATGTGTATGCAATAATCTTATTTCAAATAAATGTTTATTTACATAGTCCATAACTGCATAACCTCACTACCTCGGCCACAGGGACTACAGAACACTTGAGATGGCAATGTAACCTTGAATATAGCTAACTAAGAGTATAAGCAAGCACTAGCAAAATTAAGTGTTAATTTTAAATTTCTATTAAATAATTAAATAAATAATCGAATAAAATTTGAAATGTAAACTGTCAGTTATTAATGTATGACAGTTGAAAATATTTATAATATTTACATCTTTATAATTACAGGCTAATCTAAGACACAAAAAATTAGTATATAGTCAAGAATCATTTATGTATTCTAAAACAGAAATATAACTTTGGAGTATCACCACTACCTAGACATTTATAGATACCGTGTGTAAACATTAGAGGGTGAATATTGTTTCTAGAAGTATATCTTTGACTTTGACTCTCGCTTAAATTAATATTGTTTTTATGCCAATGTCAACCTAACTCACATGTTTACTTTGCTGCGCTAATATTGCCAAGTAAATTAAATTTACTAAAGGTTCTAGTGTAAAGCTACTACACAGTACGAATTTACAACATGAAATCTATTTACACTTTAAAGTGCGAAACTAAATGGGAATACGGAAATGTTTCAAGTTATGATTATGTCTAATACATGAAATACTACTAAGCATAAAATTTATGTTCCAGCAACGCTCAAATTTAAACAAAAATGTGTAAATTAAAACCTCATCTGAAGACAATTTCAAAAATTAAATATTTGACCGTGACTGTTGTTAACATATTCATGGCAATTGTTTCGCTATAATATTATTTTTCCAGTTACAGTTACTTTCTCGGAGAGTTCTGTTCATTGAACTGTGGAATGATTTTACAAATAAACCCACATATCCGACTGAAATGTTTCCAAAACTGCAAAAAAATATGGCGATCAATGTCTTTTTAAAACTTTTTGAGTGATCTAAATCTTTTAGAGACGTGAGAGCTCGTGTAGAAAATGAGTCACATGTATGACAAGCAACTTCAATTAAACGTGAAAATGGAGAAAAAATTAATGCACGTATTCAGCAAGACAGACTGGCAACAGTTCATTAAATTTCTCGAAACTTACAGACATCATAACAATACAAGCTAAAGTATCGTAAAGTAAGTGCCAGGTGGATTGCGCGCTTGTTAACTGAAAAACATAATTGAATCGTTTGATTCTTCTTTATTGCAGGGATATGAACGAGGAGATGAATTTTTGGACTCAATTGTGATAGCTGATAAAACCGGGGTTCATTATCTTCCGAGTCAAAACGTGCAAGCTTGCTCTGGTGTCATACCACATCTCCAAAACCAGAAAAAGCAAAAACTGTGTTATCAGCTGGTAAAGTGATGGCAACATTTTTTAAAGATTCTCAAGGGGTGCTTTTTGTTGACTGCCTTATAGAACATCGTCCAATTAATGCAGATTATTATCAGACACTTTTGCGGGATAATATTAAGCAGGTGATCAGGAACAACCTGAAGAGAAGACAAAGTTCTGTTTACATTCTCCAAGGCAGTGCTCGTCCTCTTACCGCTGCAAGAACAATTGAAACCATCAACAACCTTCAATGTGATCTTCTTCCGCATGCAGCATACAGTCCTGATCGTACTCCCTCCGAGTTTTATTTGTTTAGGCCACTAAACGGAATTATTTGCCGGGGGAAATCATGGCGGTCAACTAACGATGTTATCAAAGCTATTCTAGAGTGGATACGCAAGCAATCCAAAGATTTCGTCTGAAAATATCTTAGAAAGCTTTCAGATCAGCGGCGCAAGTGCATTGCTAGGCAGGGGGACTACAGCAAAAAGTAATATAATTTTCATCGTTGTAATATTGTAATACTATTTTTTTTTATAAATTAACACCTTTTTATACTTGAACACTGCTATTTATATTAACGAAATTTGTAATTTGAAGAATTTATTGAACACAATTATGTTAATTATGATACACAATGCATTTTTAGTAGGAATCTACGCACACCCCAATTTCACTATAATTAATAGAAAAACACTATTAATTTAATCATACGTCAAATTCAAAGATATACTTGTACTAATATTTTAACACCGCCTAGAGTTTACACACCGTATATTTAAAAGATCATGGATAATTTAAAAATTAAACTTATTGTGTAATTTTATTTGTAAAGGTCTAACAAATTTCCTATTTTCAAATAGATGATCTATTTCGAAACCAATCTTATTTTATATTGCCCACGATGTTTTAAATTTAAAATATTTAAGAATAAATTCTAGACTATACTCAGTACTAAATAGCGGAATTAGAAATATTTTTTAGTATGTAATAACAATTCAAAGTTGTTTTTATTATTTAAAAATGCAGGCAGATCGTTTGGAAGACAATATTATTGAGTTTTCGATATAGCTTTAATGTATTATAAATATTACAATTAAGTGATTATGTTATATATGAAATAATTTCAAAGCTATAATTAGTTACATAATTGGATAACACATCAGAGTTAACGATTGGAGATGTATACGATGTTGTAGATTAACAGAAAATATTTTTTGAATAAAACCAGAACAAAATGGGAATAAAGAAAGGAAATACAAATCTATGTAAGTTTTGCTTCCAGACGAAAGGCAATGTGAGGTTTCAGTAACAATTCGACGGTATCAAGTTTTGTTCCTCAAAAAAACATAATAAGGCATCAAACTGGAACTACATTCAGGACATTAAAAGTAATAAACCAATATTTTAAAACATCACCAAGGAATTTAGATGTACGTACGTAAATGAAATA
>JABXWE010023771.1:0-24492 GCA_014611495.1 Limonius californicus | reverse complement strand
AAGGCGTTTGGTTTTAGAATACCCCAAATATTATTTATATATTCTTTAATGTATTAATGCAATGCACTATATAATACTGATAATTTATAAATATTTTGGATCTAATTAAAAGCATTTTAAACATTTTTAGGTGTAATACTATAAATTGAATATGTCTAAGACATCTATATCTGTTTAGAAATGTCTTTGAGATATTATTAATTCTTCTATCTGACAGCTATATTAGATATGTATAATATCTTAAACAATATAAGGTAAAAACATTATCGAGATATTTTCTAATTCAATTAACCATTGTAGAAACAGTTCATAATATTTTTTTTTCTCATTCATACTACCGTCCCCCCCCCTGGAACCGCTTTCGCATTACTTCAGGGGGGTGCGGGCGTCCCTTACATACTAAACATTCATGCAACATGCACCCTAAACTTAACTAAGCAAATGCGGTCGCCCCAGTCGGGATTCGATCGCCCCAACGGATCAACCGCATTTACTGTGACCTCGAGTGGCCAATGCGTTCTCGCACTCGACCACCGCGGTCCCTGTTCATAATATTTATGACGTTGCAGATGTAACATATGGTGATTGGTTTTAAATATTACAAAACATTTTTTTATATACATCTGTTCCTTATTTATCAATCAAACGCAGTATATCATGAAACGTAGCTTTATACTTTAAATACAAATATAAACTGATAGCAGTTAGAAGTATCTTAGAAGTACTTCTATTTAATTAAAATTAATTTAAACATTTTTAAATGTGCACTGAATCGTCTACGATAATGTTTGATTAATATCTTTGAGATATTATTAATTATTCTATTTAAAATTAATTTAGATCTTCATATATCTTAATAAATCAACATATAATAAAAGTACCATAAAGATATTTGCTAATTCATTTACTAATTTTAGAAACAGTTTGTGATTGTTTTATTAAATATTTGTATATTTGCATGCAATATGGTATTTTCTTTAAAATAATTCCAAACTAATATAATTTATTTAAAAGTTTTTTAAAATATTTTAGTTGTGTATTATAGATCTAAATACATTAAGATACATGACTTAATATACTTAAACAGAATCTTTTAATGAATGGTTGTTCATTCTTTTCTATATTAAAATATCTTAATCGATGTTGTACTGTAAACTGAATACATCTAACATATTTCTATTACTTCAAAGTTTCTTGAGGTATTGTTAATTCTTCTATTTCTAAATAACTTATAATAATACTTTAAGCAAACCTGTTCGTGATTTTTTAAAGGGTACAATGTGGAATTTGCTTCCAAAATGTATAAAGCTATTATTAATTTAAAGCAGCTTCTCCAGATTTCATCCATTAATTAGATTTTGTAATGGAAAGCTGCTTCAATTCTTAAATAAAAGTACAAATAATTACCTTTTATAAATATTTTAATGGTTTTACTCAATTAAAAATATTTTAAGCGTCATTACATGTCCTCTATAAAATCAGTACACCATAGAAGATTTTGAATATTATTTATTACATCTCAGGGATTTTTAATATAAATTTTGAACTATCTTTTAAATAGAATTGATAAAATTTCTAAATATTCCTGTATATTCAAGGCATCATAAATTAGATTATTAGTTCGTAATGTTTATCATAATATATTTAAGCTATATATTATATTAAATATATATTTAAACTATACCAATAAGATATCTGAAAATGCAGAAATTAAAAATATCTCAGAAATATTTCTAAATCATTCAAAAATTAGAAATTTATTTAGTCGAAAAATAATACCAGTAGCAAGTATAGTTGGAAGATTAAAATTTAAAATTATACTACTATTAAATATAAACATCTTGTTTCGCTTTTTATCAAAAATACTTTGATTTGAGGTTAGCAGTAGTGGAAACAATTTACAGCATTATTTGAAAAATTAAAATTAATAGACGTATTTGTCAACTTGATTTTATAAGAAACAATTTCCAGGATGTTTCTACTTTTTACAAATTTTTGTTTGCTACTATACCTTTGAATTAGATGCTTAAAGTACCGTAGCCCGTTATAGAGACACTTCCAAATTGTAGTATTACAGGCAACAGTGTTGGGTAAGATCCTTTAATTAGGGATCTAGATACAGATCCAGATACATTTAAAAAATATGATCTAGATCCAGATCAAAGATCCAAACCTAAAAGTGGATCTAGATCCAGATCCAAGATCCTTAACAAAGTATCTTTATTTAGATCCTTTCGCATTTCGAACGTGTCAGGGGTATTCTTTTATGACAGCAGTGACGCAAATACCGAAAAATTTCTGTTCTTGCTTTACCTACTCGGCCTAATAAGTAATAAAATAACTAAAGTATTTTTGCTACCTCGCAACATTTGAGGGACAGGAAATTCCAGGCGTCTGTTTGCGTCTGCACAATTGTTCAAATACAGGTGCATAGTGCTTAGTGCATAATGGGTGGGTAAAACCAGTAAAACCCAACTGCAATCTTCCTGGAAACACGTACATAATTTATTTTGCTAAAGAAGAATAGAAGACATTTCCTAAAATACATAAACATCCTTTAAATAGGAATTATTACTCAATGCGTTTTTAAAGTTCGCAAAAGAAAAATCAAGAAATAAATTGTAGCGGATCTTTGGATCTAACTATTAAAGATCCAGAAAATGATGATCTAGATATATATGTATACAAGATCCTCGTGTAAAAAGAATCCACATAGTGGATCTAGATCCACTGGATCTAGATACTACCCAACACTGACAGGCAACGTTGCTGAAATGCGAAATCAAAATTTTATAATATGCTAGAGGTCAAACTAATTTTGCAATATTATAGTAGACTTTAAGACGCGGCTAAAAATAAAGTGAAATCTACTAGGAAATTTAGCTACTCAGTGCGAATGTCATGGAAAGCAATGTTTTTAATAAATAATAATACCCTGATTCCGTCAAGCAGTTGGAAATACATTTCTATAACCAAGTCCTAAATGATAAACGTCACTTTGTTGTTAGTCCTTCGTAATACTTTTTACAACTGTCATCAGAAAGAACATATTTAGATAGCTCAGGGTTTGCTTTTTAAATCCACTTGTTTTTGTGTAGTCGTTGGTTAGGAAGCAGCAAAAAGAGATTAAAACAGAATTTCCACGACCTGAACAAAATTCACTTTTAATAACTACGGGCATCGCTCTCCCTCATACAAAACATGCCATTTTGACATTAAATGTTGCTGGAATAGTTCTTGCAATTTTAAAATTTCATTATGGGGTTTTAATCAAGGCAAACGCATATAACCCAACGTCTGAAGCAAAACAAATAAAGTCTAAAAGTAATGAATAGTTTTATTAAACTTTTTTACCGTTTGTAATTCATTGCATGTGCAAGGGGTACCTGCATTTCTATAAATAATTTTCGCCCGCATAATGTCAAAAGTATGTAACGAGGTGGATATGCAGGTTTTCGACCACGACTGTAGTTATAGCTGACTTATATAATTAACCCCAAGGCCTCGCTGGGGCGACCGCCAACATCTGCTTAACTGGCTTTACTTCACGCAAGGATGCGTTAATAGTTTAACGAAAATGCAAATTACTCTTTTTTATGTAAACTAAACGGTTGATGCTTTTAGGCAGGGAATATCTTTTAAAACGGCTAAAAAATATTTACGTAATGACGAAAAGTAAAACCACAGAAACGGTACGTGAGCCACTATTAGAAAAATCCAATATATTTTAGTTAACGATTTTTCATTTGCCGCCTTTATATAAGCTGCGTCAATTACAGTTATTTGTATTAAATATTATAGCCCACAAAGATAAGAACAAATGAATTTTTTACTCATAAACTGTTACAGTAAATTTGGTGTGTCTGTATAGTTGCTTACGGTAATTTACTATTTCACGATCACTACTCCATCTGTTGAGTTATAAAAGATTCTATATTTTAATGGGAATAAGATAGGATGTTTTAAAAACATTGTTTTTACTCTTTTACTAATGAATGTTGCAGAATCTATGCCGCTTCTTGTTACTTTAAAGTATTCAAACAAATTGGAAAATTGGAAACTCTGAGAAAATAATACATGTAATAGGTATCCTATTCAGACAGAAAAACTCTTAATCTAATTTATTTTCTCAGGTGTCGCCACCCGTTTACGGAATTTTAACCGATTTACTACATTTTTAAACATTTATTTAGCACATAATATAAATTTATGACATTCTTTTACAAAAATGAAATTCCACGCATTTTTTCCCATCTACCTACAAATCGCTTCTCGGTTCATAATAGAACCCGACCCTAAATATTCCTTTTGTTACAGTTGAAAGCCACCCAACTGGAATGGAACTACAACTGGAAAAAATTAAACGAAAATAAATCTCTGCCGTCTTTATCTTTAGAAGACGACCAAGGGCGTTCTTCGCGTCATCAGAGGATTTTGAAGAAGCATGTAATTGACCTAGAAAAGACCACCAAAAATATAAAAAGAACGAATGAAGACCTCCGCAGCAGAACCTTAAAGCTCGAGGAAGAAATGCGCATCTTGCAAAGAGGTGAAAATAAGCCTGTTCTTGAAAGAATTGCAGGAAATGAAATAGACGATTTCATAAAAATGCACAAGTTGAATGAAATTAGCAACAACGTTCCTGCTGACAATTTCCTGAGTTATGAAGAAAGGTTGTCGAAACTGGAAGTTGGTCAAAAGATGAGCTCCGATTCCATCTTCAATCTTAGCAGGCAGTTATCGAACTTCGATAAACTGCACATGTCAATGTTGGAACTTCTGGAAAACGTGGAGAGCATAGAAAATAAGGTCGACAAGAACTTCCCAGAATTTCGAAAGGAAATTTCCAAATTGGAAATACAAATGGCTGAAGCAACCTCAGAAGTGGCTTTATTGAAAGAAGACCAGACCAACACTAGAAAATCTATGAAGGCTATTGGCGTTAGTGTCTCAAATTTGCAAGATAAAATGGATTCCGATCACTTACAGTTTGAAGAATTATGCGATAGCGTGAACAATTTACAGAAGTCGTCTAGCGTACAAACTTCCAAACTGCATGATCACATATTGAAGGTAAGATAACTGTTTTTAAAATAATAATACAGAATAGTTGGAAATTTAAAAATAAAAGAAACGAAATATCAATTTCATTCGTTCCATTTGACATCAGTTGCTATTCATCCACAACCACATGCAAGTTTCAATTAAATCAAGTTTATTTTACGCTATTGTTACAAAGAAATCAATTCTATTGTAGAAAGCGGTGGAATCTATATCTATACAAAAGTTCGAATACCTGCAAGAGCTATGACATTATCGATTCATCACTCTGCTAATATTTAACTTAATTGTTTGTTCACACAGAGGTGGAATTTATATTATTATCGTGTCATGTTCCAAAAGCGACACAGTTTAATGCCGAAGATCAGTTACATTTGCGTTTTAGGATGGGCTCATTTCTGAAATTACCGTTTTATTGGATATCCAAACATTTTTACTTTTATTAAAAGCTTAAATCGATTTTCTTAATAAAACATTTTTCTTTTTCTAAATCAATGTTAGGTTGGTTTTTTCTAATACTTCTTATTCTGAAATACACGAAACACTATTATTGGAACATCTAGCCCTGAATAAAACATCTTTTTTTTTCTATCTATATTTGTTTTTTACTGGTTGTAGTCCTGCTGGCGAGGCATGGACTGTTATTAATAAATTCAGTTTGTCAATTTAAATAACTTTTAATTTCCATTGTGTGAACAAACGTTATTCAAAAAAGTAGTCGTATATTTTAATAAGAATGAAAGAGGCAGAAGGGAAGATAAAATTATGGTGAGTGACCATTAGAATTAAAGATTAAATCCCCTTGACTCACAACTGCAGTTCCGTCATCGTTCGGAAGTCAAGATTTTTACCGTTAGAGGCGCTAAATGATAGACTCCCAAAAAAGCAGACCCATACAGGGATATACCTGGGGGAGTTCGAGCTGACCATTCTAAAAACAGCAACCCAAAATATATATCACATATAATAGTTCTGTGATATCTAAATTTTATTGATGCTATTATGATCAAAGATGTCTGTTCGATTTGCTAACGTTTTACTGGTTCAAGTAAAATTCATTCAACTTGAGCAAAGTTTGAATAATATTGTTATACTTACTATTTTATGATATTTGAAATACTTAAAATTGATATTTTTAGATAAGACTTGTTTTGTTCACACTTACTTTCTTTTAAAGTTCATTAGAATAAAATTTTAAACATACCAAACAGGCATTTATGGTGCACAACACCGCTAATAAATATTTAGATATCGCAGTGTGTTGTGACATGTATTTTGGGTTGCCTATTTTTCGAATGGTAGCCCGTACTCTCCTGTGAATCACCCGGTATAAGAGCCGCACTAAAATATGCAAATAGTTCCAATACATTTTATGAAACATTGTGTAATACACATTGTGAATTTAAAGATATAATTCAGATTTTAATACAAACTACATTATTAAAATTAAATTACAATGAGAACTGCACTGAAATTAAGCAACATAACATACAGCAACAAGAAGTCATTCCTTTCGAGCGGTCCATTATTTTTTAATGATGTCTTTTCATACAATAACACTTATATAAAGCACCAAACAACAAACTTAGCAGAGATTACGTGACCGAAATTACTTTATAAATGCAAAACAGTGTTACAGTGTTATTTTTACAACAAATTTGATTTTGTTATGATATTTGAAAAACATAAACTTAGATATTTTTATACAAGATTTTGTTGTTTACATTCGCACTAATTTGATTTAAAAAAATTGAGAAGAACAAAATATCGAACATATGAAATATTCATCTCTGAATCATAATACTGCCAAGAAAAATTTACATATCGCAGTCCCGTGATCTGTATTTTGGGTTGCCTATTTTTGGAATGCTAGGCTTATACACATGTACTTTCCGGTGATATAACAGCTACACTAAAATATTCGAATAATTCCGGGTAATTTAGGAATTATAATAATACATTTTGTGATACACATTGTGAATTAAGAGATATAATTCAGATGCCTATACATACTATTTTATTAAATTCAAAATACAACGAGAATTGCACTGAAATTAGGCAACACAACATACAGCAACAAGAGATCACTCACCTGTCTAGCGGGTAATTTTTTATGGTGTCTTTTCATACAATCACATTTGTATAAAGAATCAAAGAACACACTTAGCCGAAATTACTTTATAATTGTAAAACAGTATTGTTTTACTACAAATTTTATTTTGTTATACTTACTATGTTATAACATTTGAAAAACTTTTAATTTAGATATTTTTATACAAGACTTTGTTGTTCACATTCACACTAACTTGATTTAAAAAAGTCTAAAAGGACAAAATATCGAACATATCAAACAGTCATCGCTGAATCATAATACTGTCAAGAAAAATGTACATATTTTGGGTTTGGTTATTTTTCGAATGGTAGGCTCGTACTCTTCGGTGAATCACCTGGTATAAGAGCGACACACACACATTGTGAATTTAAAGATATAATTAAGATTC
Source organism: Limonius californicus (assembly GCA_014611495.1). NCBI lineage: Eukaryota > Metazoa > Arthropoda > Insecta > Coleoptera > Elateridae > Limonius > Limonius californicus. Next base: position 16,930 of record JABXWE010023771.1, on the reverse strand, counting down.
CAATATACATTAGTTTATTGAAATTAAAACACAATGAGAACAGCACTGAAATTAGGCAACACACCATACAGCAACAAGAGTTACTTCTTTCTAGGGGTCCATTTTTATTAAATGGTTGCTTTTCATACAGTCCATATTTTTATAAAGAATGAAACAATAAACTTATGAGATATTAGTCCACATAAATTACTTGATAAATGCATAAACGTGTTTGTATTACTAAATTATATCACTTTCAATTTCCCAGAAAATTATCACATCTTGCCCTAATTAATTAAAATATTTACATTTTTCAAATACGCATTAGGTACAGAGTTAGTGAGATAATAGCTTATTTGAAGCGTTGATTTAACATCAAAATATTATTATAAATATATCATTGGTTCTAAAACAAGAGTCCGAATGAATAATTCAATCCATTGTTAAACGTGTCCGCCTTACACACACCATCAAAAAGCTCGCCCGGGCCCGGGAAGAGCCCCTTATAGAACAACTTACTAAAAATCCCGCAAATAATAAAATTCGTCTATTTAAATTCCCGCTAGCTAAAGCTTCGCTGATCAAAATTGCAGTAGAAAAACGTTTTTCCTATGAGCTGACTATACTTTCCAGTAATAATTTGAATATATCTTAACTCAGTATACAATAAGCTGCTTAGAATTTTCATTTTGAAGGGTATTGATTTTTACCTATTGTTACAGGCCGAATCATCAACAATTGACGTAAATGCAACAAAATCGACTATACATCTCGTTCAAGAATTAAAATCCTTTGAAAAAGAATACAAAAGCATAATCAATAAGTTACCGCATCACTGTGGGGAAGTGGCGGGACCTAATGGCATCTATCTAATTTCACCTGGAGATGGAGAGCCAATAATGGCGTACTGTTACGAAGGCTGGACTACAATCCAGAAACGCTACGATGGGTCTGTGGACTTCAATCGCAATTGGAACGAGTACTCGAATGGTTTTGGTTCAGCAACTGGAGAGCATTGGTTGGGCAACCGAAATATTCACTATTTATCAAAAGATAATTGCACAAAACTAGAAATTAACATGAAAGATATCTATGGCAAGTACTGGCAAGCAACATACGACGACTTTAGGGTTGCCGATTACAGTTTTGGATTCAAATTGGTTGTGGACAAATACAAGGGAAACGCAAGTGACGCGTTGGATTACCAAAACCGAATGGAATTTTCAACAATAGATAACGATAGAGATATTTCTAACACGCATTGCGCTAGTAATTACGAAGGTGGATGGTGGTTTTCACATTGTCAGCATGCCAATTTGAATGGAAGGTATAATTTGGGCTTGACGTGGTTTGACAGTTCCCGTAACGAATGGATTGCTGTATCTACAAGTGAAATGCGTGTTAAAAGAAAAAACACTTGTTAGGCTTTGATTTCGATAAAATACAGACTGTCTGTTATAATAGGTAAACCATAAGGTTATTGCGAATGGTAATGGTAATAGATAGAAGGTTGGTTAAATGGCACAAACGTTTCTACTTAGTATTGAATTTCAAATTTATTTCTGGTTTTCCCAAAATATATTAACGATAGTTCATTTTCTCTAACGTTGAAGTCGAGTTAATGGCTGGCAAGAAAATGCGCGAATGTGCAGTTTAATATGTTTTCGGTCGTGGTGACCGCGCGGATCGTTATTTATCTTTGAATACTGTTTGACCAGTCCGCCATGCTGCTCCCCTCTTCTTAATTATATATGTAAACGATGAGAAAAGTTTACAATTTTGGCATTTGTAAGTTGGTTTATTCTTAAAAATGTTGTCTTGTCGTTGATCATTTGCTTTTCTTATTAGATGTATTTTCCTTAACAACACACAACACAAAATAAACTAATTTACTAGGGATTAAATCAAATAAGAATTCTGTTAAAAATTGCAAGTTTGTGTTATAACTTGCAAATGAAACAAATGACGGTTAGAAATTTTGAAACTAGTATCTGGCGCGCCAGCTATGCAGCCGCCACGTTGTGTCAGCCTAAGGAACTAATGTCATGAAGATAAAAACGGCGGGATTGTGTGAGATTCGTATTAACGGAAGAGCCAAAAGTAAAAATTGCCGTTGTGTTTCACAGTGTACTAGTTATTATAACATTAAAATTTCAGTGCGCCAAATTGACATTTTTATAGCAAAATAACAACATTCGCCTCATATAATCATCCGCCCACTAATGAATTTTATCCCGTTTACACCGGCCATTTGAAAATTTAATTGCGCCATCTATATTCGCTGGCGTATACCAATTATTATCTAGAACTGTTACCTTTTCATTTGTTTATTGTATATTTACTACTAAGCGAGTTCTTTAGATTGAAACATAGTAGACAATTGCAGTTTTCACTGCTTTCTTGTAAGCCGTGCCTATTTTGGATAATACAAAAATTAGACTCATAAGTACATAATGGTTGTCCTACTTAACTAACCTTCTGTCTTACCAGTTTGTAAATCATTGTGTGAAGTTGCAATAGCAGACAGTCTGTATATTCAAAAAATGCCAGTAATTACCAAAGAATGAACTAGTTCAATGATTTAGATTAGACTTGAAAAAAATTTTGCTTAGATATTCATTGTGAGACCTAAAACGCACATCCTGAGTTGTTTGTAAATATATTTATTAATTAGCATTTAATGTCATGACTGCCATACTATCAGTATAGTGAGTATTTTTTAAATATTGCCCATTTTTCTATTATGTTTAGGTATTTGAACCAAAATGTTGTAAATATTAGTGTTAGACAACTTGGATAGTTTTCTAAATAATTTATTTATAATTATATTATAAATGTACTAGTTTTGCACAAGTTTGTATGTAAATAATATTAAATTTGTACCAATGATTAGTATTTTAATAAAAAATAATAAATTAAGTATTTAAAAGTTTATGAATTATTACAATGATGTAAATACTTTACATTAATACATGCTATACGTAAAATTGTTGCTTTCATTTAGCGGCCATAGTAATGCCAGGATTCATAAAAATTTACAAAAAGAATGATAAAATTCGATAAATTATTCTGTAACCCCAGACTTCGTTGTGTTATCTACTTCCACATTATCATTAGTTGCTTCTAAATTATTTGTAGCTTGTTTTTCACCGTCACTTCCTTGTTGAAGGTTGTTTTTATCAACAGTTTGCAAATCCGGCTTTAAATTTAATTTTGATAACAATTCATTCAACTTTTCAGCCTTTCGTTCCTCATTCTTTTCAATTATAGTGCATAAATGTTCCGTAAGCATCTCTTTGCGTTCTAATTTCTGATGCAAAACCAATTTCGATTCCAAAAATTCTTTTTCCACTCTGTTGTATTTCTTCCTGCAAAAAATGTTATAAGTTCTGTGTAATGTTTATGAATCTGAACTTACTCAGCTTCCATGTAATCCAAACTAGCAACTTCTATTTCTTGCCTTAAAATTTTAACATCGTTGGAGAGTAATGCATCTAATTTTTTGAATTCATCTCGTATTTCATTCAGCCTTTGTGTTTCCTCTTGAGTTTGTTTGGTTTTAACTGCAAGAGCTTTTATTAAGAGTTCCTTTCGTTTTCTATTCTGTTCTTCTATTAATTTTTGCTTAGCTTGAAATTCGTCCAAGTCTAATTTTCTTTCTACCAATGATGCTTCCTTTTTCGTTTCATTTTTACTGGGTTGATTTACTGACTCTGTGCTTGGCTCATCTTCGGGGATTTTATCCAGTTTACTATTTTTTGGTGTGGTATCAAGATGAAAATTCTCTATAGAGCTTAGAATTTTTTTCTCTGAAGTCTGTGCTGGTTTATTTTCTGCAACTACAGGTTGTAGTGGTTCGGCGGGTTTATTTTCTGCAACTACAGGTTGTAGTGGTTCGGCGGGTTTATTTAATTTAGCTCCTTCAATTATAGGTTCGATACGAGAAGTTTGGATTTTCTCATTTAATATTTTGTTTCTTAATTCATCACTTGATTGGTGATTATTGGAAGCACGTTTTTGTGGTTTTAATACTGGTTTATTTGATTTATTATTTCCTAAAAGAATAAATTAAAAAATTGTGTTTCCCACTAAATTAAATCTGCTTTAGCTGTGTAAATCAGGTTCAAACCGTTTACAGTGTAAATCAAACTTTAAAACTATTTACATACGTACCTACAGCATTAACTTTTACTTTTGCGGGATTTGTGTCAGTTAATTTGCGAATGTCGTCTTCACTAAAGCCTGTAAATGATCCAGACATAATTTTAGGTACTTTAAAGGTTCACATTTAATTTAGGAAACCGTAAAGTGGCAACACCCGCACACACTCACATTATCAGATAAACAAAACACACCATCCACGTGGCTAGCTGTCAAAAATCTACAGCGCTAAAAAGAGGAATTTTAAACTATTATTTAAAGCATAGAAATAAAAGTGTTATTTCTATGATTTAAAGTTTGCAGAACATGAAATGAATAAACTTCGAAATGGGAAGATTTGGCGCCTATACTGCTTTTTTATTAGGAATTTTAAAAATATTCGCATTTTATTCATGACAAACATTCTTTTTCTTGTAACAGTAAAATATGCAAGTAATATTGAAATACTTGTTTATAAACATATTTTTGCAGCTTCGTATGTATGCAGAACTTCACCTGCAGCTCATGAAATTACAAAAAAAAGCATACATTTCGGTTTCCATATACAGGGTTGGGCAAAAGTAAGGAAGAATGTAACTCTATTACGGCAACTGCAATATCGACAAAATTTTCTACTTGAAGGTTTTGATAGTGGAGGTGAAGGTGTTGTCGCTTTAGAAGAACTTTCGTTTTAATCGTATATGATAACTTTTTCATTTTCAATAGAATATCTTATATATTTTTCGATATGCCGATAGAACTCTTTTCTGCGAATTCAGAAATACATATGTATATCTAAAGTTTGATGCCTTTATTTTTAATAATTGTAGAAATATTGAACAAAATACTTAACAATAATGCTACGTGACAACAAAACAATAAAAGACAATGAAAAACAAACAAATAAAAAACACAAATAACATTATTTGAAAAAAATGCCCAAAATGACCACTATTTCATTTTTAGGAATGACCAAGTCTATGTGCAAATGTTTCATTAATAAGATGCTCTGCAGGGATTTTTCTTATTTCACCAACAATTCTGAATCTCAATTCTTCCAATTATTTGCTCGTTCGGTATAAACCCTAGATTTTTAATGTCCTCAAAGAAAGAAATTCAATGGATTCAGGGCCGGGAACAAGCGGGCCAATCAATAAAACGCTGCGCACTATTCACCTATTTAGAAAAATCTGGTTCAAAAAACCGACCATTTACAGATCGTAATCGAAGGTATTCCGTCTTGTTGAAACAAAATATTAGTAGATCATTCCCCTTCTTCTTCAGGAGCAGGAACAATTTGATTTTCTAAAAGTTCTAAATACTTTTAACCTGCTTATCCAACAACACAACACCACAGTATAATCCTCATTATACTGTGATAACACAACCCAAATAGCATTTCTCAACTTCATAGGTAATACAACCGTTTGCACGATAGAAGGGAGAAACTAAAAGAATGTATATGATCGATAGTAGATGGCAGTGTGTATTTATTGCGGGAAAATTGATTTATCAAATATAATTTTTAGCGCTTATGAAATAATATAAAAAATATTTTTAGTTAATTATAGTGAATTTGGAGTGAATACGTACATACGCTTAAACTGTACTTACTAGGGAACTTAAAATGTAAAATCTTCTTCATAAGACTAGAAGATTATATTCAAGACCCTCGCACACTTGTCCTCTTTCACTATTTGCGCATTTACCTCCTTATCCTCTTCGCGCTTAAAAGTTATAAGGGCTCCTAAAAACCGACACACCGTTCTATCTTATGTATTTGCATCAACCTAACATTTTTTAGTTTCACTTCTACCTTTGGGTCTTGCTGTTCTAACGTAGTGCTTGTTTGTACTTGGTTTATATGTAATCCCATTTTTCCCGCGTCTTCCTCTGGATTTGCTACGATTCTGTTTAGCTCTCCGTTCATTCTGGCTAACAGTCTGATATCGTCCGCATATGCTATGCTTTGATTTTATTTTTAGTGTCTATGCTTGTTATTTTTACTAGGCGTATCAGCTTTTCAGATACCTACCTGCAATTCATGCATTGGATTATATCTTTAGTTTCTGCCTATGGAGTCGTAGGCTTGCTTGAAGTGAACGAAAATAGCACAAGCAGGAATTTTGTATTCGTAGCAGCTTATCATTGCCTGTTTTAACATAACGATCTAGTCTGTTACAGACCTGCCTCTGCAAAAACCGCACTGATAATCTCCCAATATATAGTTATTCTTTGAGGCTTTCGCTGTTGCTCGAACCGTCAATATTACAATTTACTTTCGGCTTAGACCGCGTCGTCATTTGGGAACTACACCCAGCATTATCAGGTAAGAACCGACCTATAGCTTGTCTGCCTTTACAAGCATTTGCTCTTAAGAGCAAACGACGCGGTCTGAGACGAAAGTAAATTGTAATATTGACAATTTTTCAATAAATTATTTGCGAAATTCTCTAATTTTTGGTGTTTTTGTTTTCCAGTTTGATTTCTTTTAATATATCTGGTATGTTATTGTACATCTTGGTTCCTATATAAGTTATTCTTTTCTTCCCTGTGTTAGTCCTTTGACTTTGGAGATGGAGTTCTTTCCAGTTTTTGATTTGATGTTTATGTATTGGCTGGTTCATATCCATTTTAATATTTGATTTCTTGATTTTATTTACTATAGCATGTATCGTAGTTATTAGTTCGTATTCCTGCCTTGTGCTTACAAGCATCTGTTGCTGATGTACTGTTGTTGTCGGTGTTCTAAAGTGTAACTTGTTGAGTGTTGTTAATGTTTTACTCTTGTATTCTTGTTTTCTGTAGTATTACCCCATATTCCCCGTAGATAAACTTATATTCGATACTATGAACGAATAAGAAATGCTTTCCAGAGTATTTAAGGAAAGGTACATTGCTACCCTTCTCAGTGAACCTATTAGTGGATTTCGTTTTTTACACAATTTTTCTGCATGGTGTTCCAAGTTAAATGCTTATCTATCCATAGTCCCAAATACGTGTATTTATTCGTTATTTCAATTTCCGTATTATTTAATTTTATGTTTAGTTCTGTGTACCCTTTGTTTTTACTGATTATTACCATGTATTTTGTTTTTTTTTGTGTTAATTGTAAGTAGATTTGACTTAAACCACTCCTCTAGTGCCATACTACCTTGGGTAATTTTTTCCTGTATTTCATTCCTAGTTTTCCCACTGCATCTTTATATCCTCCATGTGGTTAATATACATTAAGTAAAGAAGGGGTCCCAGTACACTTCCCTGTGGTACTCCATATTTCAAACAGCTAGTTTCACTGTATGTTCTATCTATTTTTGTAACTTGTGGTCTATTGCTTAAGTATGATTTAATTAGTTCAAGTTGCTTACCCTGGAATCCTATTCGATCGAGCTTTTCCACTAAAATTTCTTTTGATATTGTGTGTATAATAATAACAGAGATTTCATATTAAAGGTTTTTGATGTTTTCTTCCTTGGGAAAGTATTTTAACACCTTTAGGGCAAGTTGCTTATATTTAACAATTTATACTTTTTCATCAGTATTAAAAGTTATCTGATTATGTAACAACGCATTGTACAGGACTATACACTTTACACACACCATTATTACAAATATGAAAGATAACAATAAATTAGCACAAACTCAAGTTAAACTACAGTTTGATGAGCTACTTTAGAGAAACACAAAAGTTGAATAACTCCAAATCAATCACGTATAACAAATTAGCTTAATTTTGTTGGAAAACATCTGCAACCTTTATTTTTTTACTATCATGTGAGATTTCAAATGATTTTCCAAGTTGTAAAATTTTATGATTTCTGTTAGTTCCTTCTATACAATTTGCCTTATACCTATTATATAATGTATCTGATTTTTGTTTCATTATTCTGTTTCTTTGTACTAATTGAAAATAGTACAGGTAAACTGTAAGTAATAACATCCATGGTATCACATGTACAAAGTGATTTTTTAAAAAGTCAATTGCAGTAGCCTAGGGATTGTCCCGTCTATATTAAGCTTTAGAATCTGACAATATGAAAATTGTAACAGAAAGAAAGAAATCTTGACGAAAAATCTGCAATTTACTTACCTTAATAAATTACAAATCAGTTGCAACTAAATACTTGTTCATTTTCACATTTTGTTGGGCCAAAATTTTTAACTACCTGAACTGTCACACAGTTTGACATACAGGTAAATGTCATTCAAAGCTCATTACAGCTGACTGCAGACGGAATAGCTTTTTTTCTAGGCTTGCTGGAATTGACTTTTTAAAAAATCACTTTGTACTGTTAGTACCTATAGGGGAGTCGGCAAATGGCGATCACTTAACTTTAGATGTCCCTGTTTCTATAGTTTTTGTGTTATTAAAACTTTTGAATATGGAGCGTATGGAAGACGGTGTATAAAAACATTATTAACAAAAAAGTGAACGTTTATTCTAAAAAATTTATCAAAATTAAAAATATAAAAATTGCTCTTCTGATCGATGACGATCACTGATCGTAATTGTCCACTGAATATATTTAAAAATACCTAATGGTCTTCTAATGACAGAAATCTCAGATAGAGCCTTTGCGTTTCGTTTGACCGCTACATTCTTGGTGTGCCCATTTTTTACAAACGGTGCAGCAAAACCATAGCTCATTGTCCCGGCCAAACTCTTCACAAATGAGGCAAATGTTTTCCGAGTGGTTATCACTGTCTGACTCACTGGTGTTGTCAACAATATCTTCCATATTTAAGGTCTCATCAGAAGAACTTTCAAACACCTTTCTTTCGGTACTTTTCTGTTTTTTCATTCTCTTTATTACTATTTTTTTCCTGAATCTTCTTTTCTAGATTTTGTTTTCTTTTTAATTTTTTTTCTTCAGGAATATCTTTCATAGGGGTTTCTGTAAGAATGACAGAATGTCGTTTCCTTCTGGAGATTCCTTTTACTTTAACTGAGGCAGTATATAGGGGACATTTATCTTGAAGTCTGCTTTTTGACAGTTTCGGAGTTGGACTCTTACTTCTGTTCTCTGTGCTTTGGTCAGCTTCATATGTTTTCTTTTCTCCACAGGTCTTCTCTTGATTAACTTTTTGAGGTACCCTAGGCTCTTCGGGAGTCGTCTCTCTAGTTGGTGTGCTGGATGGTGGTTGAATTTCAGAAAAATCATATTCTGTGAAAAATTTCTGGTTTTTCAAACACTTTAATTGCTTTATCTATCGTTGCTACCCTGCAATATACTGCAGTAAACAGTTCTGCCACCTCATATGTTGTGATCCGTTCACCAGGATGAGATCTCATGCATATCCGGACTTTGAGCATGCATATTTTGCATCTGGGGGACCATTTTTGCTGAGAACTGTAGACATCCTTGTTCTTGCAAAAATAAAGATAGGCAGTATATACGAACCGGATGTACTCATTGCACAACAGACTGGTGTTTTTTCCCCTTTCTCCACTTGATATAGCACCAACTTGTTTTTATTCTTTCTTTGCATACAGAGAGAGTTAAAAGTATGGAGACACCGATTTGCTGTCGTTAATATTCATTTTATAAGAAAATGTTCAATACAAAAGTTGTTTATGAAATTTTTATCTACATATTGATATGTACGAAAAATTTTGTTATTTAATCGTTTTTGATTTATGACTTTGCGCGATATTTTTTTAAATAGCAACCTATTAATGTTGTACTACCTACTATTTGATAGAGAATTTTTTTCTCTTTATAATTTTTTGGGTTTGCATAACATTTCTTTGAGAAAATGCCGGTTAAAGTTAAAGTATTTACAATTAATTAACTTTCCTGTTCGTAAACGATACAGCCATGATAAACAAAAGCAAAGCTATAAACAAAGGCGATATTACTAAGGCTGTATTTGTTTGTTTACGACACATTTTTCAATTTTGTGCAATATACTGCTGTTGGCATTAGCATGGTTAGTTTAAGTGAACGTGAAAGAATTGAAATACCTACTTATGATGCTGGGTTATCGAGATAGACATAAAGTTTACATGATGTTTGTAATTTATTTAATGATACGCATCCAAATAGAAATTCAATTTCTAAATCTGGTAAAACTTTACAACGTTTTGAACAAACGGATAGTGTTAAAGATTTACCAAAGAGTGGTAGACCTAAAACATCGTCAAGTGATGATAAAAAACTGGGTGTTTTATTGGCTGTATCTGAAGATCCCTATTTACCAACCAGGAAATTAGTGGTCAATCTCAATATTTCACAGTTTTCGGTCGTTTCAATTTTAAAAAGTGAAAAGTATAAACCCTATAAGGTACACCTTGTACATGAATTGATGGAGGATGCATTTTGTCAACAATATTGTCTTCTCTGACGAAGCTACGTTTTGCCTTAATGGTGAAATAAACAGACGTAATTGCAGATACTGGTCATCGGAAAATCCTAATTGGGTTTTGGAACACCATACGCAGTATCCTCAAAAGGTTCATGTTTGGGCGGGCATTCTAGGGGGTCATATTGTCGGTCCCTTTTTCATCGATAGCAATTTAACTTCGACTCTGTATTTGAAGTTATTAGAAAATGAAATTATACTTGCTTGTGCTACGCTCTAGCCCCATGAAAACAATGGATACCTCCCCAATAACACTATCTGGTTCCAGCAAGATGGCGTCCCACCACATTATGTTGCAAATGTTCGTCAACATCCGAATAATGTGTTTCCAAACAGACACTTCGCAGTTCATGTTGAATGATACCATAAAATGTAGTTGAAAGAGTTATAATGTGATCGCACAATTCTTGTTCTTGTTCTCTGGTAAATATCGTTTTTCTTCCAAGCCGGGGTAATTTTACATAGCCTAATTTAATCCTTTCATAGAGAGAAGTGTAGGGAAGATTGATTTTCTTGCTGCCTTTCTAATACTATATTGACCATTTCTTACTGACCGTATGGCCTCGTCCATCTCTTCTCGTAGCCAACCTGCTTTTTCAGTTGTTCTGTTTCTCATGCGACCTATCTGAAATAAAAGTCTAGTTTAATGTTGTGTATCCACACCGAGTGGGGAATCACGTTCAACTGATAGGTATTGACGATCACTTGATCGTCATTACCCACCTTCTAACCTCCAGAAAGTTTTCATCATACCATGAGAAAAAAAAGTTATTTATGTTAAATAAATATGACATCCTATACAGCATATTACACTTATAACACAGAATACATCGAAACAAAAAAATAAATCATTATTACACTTACTTTATGTGATTGTTTATCCAGCGTCACTTAGATCATACCGGCACGTAAACGTATATTTCGCATAACTAATCCATAGACAAATAATTCGAAAGTTCCGGTTTGATGGGGCTCTACTAAAGAGCCCCATGTGATTCGTTTGAATTACGCTTACGCTTTCTGCAAAATTTCGGTGATCTCCATTGCCTTCTGATCGGCATTACCCTAGTCTCCCCTAGTCCTAAATATATCACAGATCGTGGATTCTAGCTGTTTATTGCACTACCGCTTGCTCTTCCCTTTCTCGGTGTTAATAAAGTGTAATTTAAAGACAGATTTTTCTTTTATGGTGAAATACCTAATAATTTAATAATAAACAAAAAATGTACGAAATGTTTTTTATTTGCCACCGTTATAAATCTATAGAAAGTATTTTCCAACAAACTACTTTAAAAATATCATCACAACCTAAAGCCATTCTTCTTCTTCTTCTGTTTACAGGCCGATGGCCTACAGCTACTGTAATATTTAAAATCATTTCTTTGGTGGTAAAACCAACGAAGTTATGCCAAGTTCCTTATGTAATTCAGAGAGTGGTTGTTCCCACCTTCTTTCAAAAAATATATTCAGCAAAAAATCACTATGAGTTCCTGTTTGTAAGGCCCAAGGTAAATAATATTCTTTGTACAACTGCCTCTGTCTACAAACAACAAAAATGTAGGTAACAATCACATTCAATAAATTTCCAAACAATTTAATTAAATTTACTTTGGTTGGAGTCGTATAGGCCCAAACAGGGCTCCTCCTATACACATAGGGAATCTTGTTTGAATGGCTTCTACCCATTTTACGGTAACTTCACCTGTAAAACAAAAACGCATTCATTAAAATCCTTATTTAAGGTCATGTCCTTGTATACAAAAAACAGTAAAAAACGAGTAATAAACCTCAAGTTACTCGATTAGTGATGACCTAATTATTAGTCAGTTTTTGCTAGAACTCTGACCTTCACAGTTGATGGGTAATCACAAAAGTATTTCAGTGAAAACAAAATTCTTACCAAGCATGTTTGTAGGCATTTCTAAAATTGTATGGATTAAATCATGGACTTCCCGGTATCTTTGAATAACATAAGCTATGTTTACATCATCCACAAATTGCACCATTAATCTCGAATCAGGAGTGACTTTCTGCAAAGAAATTCTTGTAAAATAACAGAGTTTCTAACCATTAGCTCCGAAATACATTATGCTCTAAGAAATTACTATAAACTTTTCCTAAGGTTCCTTCTGGAAGCATTTTTAATTTTTCAAGGTCCACTGTTTGTGAATTTATCCTCGGTCTCTGCTTCAAAATGTCTGCACCTTCTGCTGATGACAGCATTTTGTTCATTACATACTGAGCTGCTTGGTGTCCTGAAAACAAGTTCAAATGAATTAGAGTTTAAGCAAAAAAAAAACTCATTACCTGTTGTTTCCCCCAAGCAAGCAATCATGTCACCACGATGGGGATCTAAAAGTGACATTGCTGCAGAGCCAACCGACAAAACAATTCTCTGAAGAGCATTTGTGGGGATGTGATTTGTATGGAAGTCATGTTCAAAATTGTCAAGATGTTGACTGGGTTCTGCAGAGGTACTGTAGGCACAAGATAGCTTTAGGGTGTTGTTTAGGAAACGAACAGTCTTAGTATTGCACAACATCTGTGAAAAAAAGATGTAATAAGTACCTAAGTTATTTGTTGTCTGACTTTTGGGTTTAGATGTAGAAGCAGAATTTCGGAAGTGTTAATAATTAGGGGTTCTGAATTGTTTAAGTAGATTTGGAGGGTCTTCTATAGTAATTATAGAAGTCATTGGTAATTATTCTGTTAAAATTCAATTTTTTTTAACGATTTTGGTAAAATTCTAGTTATTTTTTGAAATTTATTTAGACTCTACTGTATGTAAAAAATATATAATAGAGGTATTTCAATTAAACTATTCGATACAAAAAAATCCAAAATTATATTATTTTGGGAATTATCTAAGACCTGTATGACACGGCACAGAATTTTGTACAAAGTGTTTTTACAACATTCTGTGTCGTGTCATACAGCGACATGTTGTTCAAAACTCTATACAAAATTCTGTAGATTCATGTTCCAAAGCCTATAAAATTTTGTACAATGTCAGCGTCACATCGATCCGCAAACGAGCAATTTTCAGTGTTTATTAATAATCACAGAGGGCATATAAGAATATGTTTACCAAGTGTTTACCCCGGTTATCGACCCTCCACTTGCTGCACTTCGTCTTATTGCGCTCGCGATCTTTATTGCTGCAGCTTGTTTGATTTGTCGTATGTTCATGTAAAATAAATAGATAAAAGCGCTACGAACTTTATTATTTTATCGCCAGTCACATGACTATTTTGACAGTTTTCTCACAGATGTTACCGTAATTTGCACCTATTTGCGCATGCTGATGGGCAGAATTTTGTACACAATTCTGCAAAATATGTATTCCATGGAAAATACTTTTGCTCAAAATTTTATACAACATTTATTCACAAAATTTTGTAAAACATGTATTACACGCATGCGCAAATAGGTGCAAATTAGTTGACATCTGTGAGAAAACTGTCAAAATAATCGACTGTCGATAACGTAAAATTCTAACCAGATTTTATAATATTAGTTTAATGCATGAGTTGGTAGCGCTTTCATTTATTTATTTTACATGAACTGAAGATGAGTTGCAGTAACAAAAACCGCGAGCGAGATAAGAGAAAGTGCGTGGAGTGTCGGCAGGCAGGCGGGGAAAACACACGGTAAACATATTCTTCTCTGCGTTCAGTGGTTGTTAATAAACACTAAAATTGCTGGTTTGCGCATTGATGCGACGCCGACTTTGTACAAAACTCTATAGGTTTTAAAATATGAATTTAAAGAATTTTTCATATGCATCTAATATTCGATTTCCTAAGTCATCAACGGTATTCACTGGTGTTGTATACACTAGAGATTTGAGATGTCCAATAGGAAAAAAATCTAGGCTATTTAAGTCAGGGGACCTAGGGGTCCATGACAGGTCCACCCCGCCCTATCCAATTGTTCTCATACACTTTATGTAAATACTCCCGAGCCAAAATAGAAAAATGTGCTGCACTAGCAGAAATTAATCCTTAAAGGGAAATCTCGAGGAAGAAGCGCCTGCATGCACCCTTTGAATGTGGTTAGGGTATAGAAGAGAATCACGCAAGATACGTCAAACAACTTGATGACCAATATTTAAATGTTCAGAGATTTTTCTGGCGCTAGTGTCTGGATGTTCTTCTATTTCATTTAGAAGAGCTTCTTCGATCTGTGGTGTTCTAACAATACGTGGTCTACCTACTTCATTGGTATTCTTATTAAAAGTTCCAGTTTTTACAAGACGCCTATGAATATTCGATGATCAGGTATCATTCTATTGGGATAGCGCTCCATGTACAGACGTCTGGCTTCTCTTGCATTTCCCTTCGCAAGGCCATAGATGAAATGCATCTCAGCCATGTCAGAATTCGTAAAATTTGGCATTGTTACGAGATTATAGCGAGTATTTAAAACACTTTTACAGCTTACAGTTTACAACTTAAACCTTTAATGTATAAATATATGCAGACACAAGTTACGATTTCAAACGCAAACTGTCAAAATTAATGGAAACATGAGACTAATCAAATAAAGCCAGAGCCTACAGACCATTTTAAAAATTTTAATTTTGTCTAGCGAATTACAGAAAATTGTTTTTTATTTTTTTTCTCGAAAATCGTCACAGATACGAAAAAACTACAGGAGAACAAAACGATTCTAAACAAAACAGGAAACTCATTTTGTATTTTAGAATCTACCAGCGGCGCACCGCAAAAAAGTTCAGGGGGAGAAAAGGGGGCATGACCCCTGAAAAAGTATCTCCCAGTAAATTCTCACAACCATTTGGCACGCCCAATGATGTAAGCCCTGCAGTGTAAGCTGTATTCCAAATTTGAGCTAAATATTTCAAAAACTGCAGGAGCTATAAAGAAAAAAGTAAAAAAATCTTGAAATTTCAACACCCCGTAGATCAGTAACGAAGCGTTTGCGGACCTATGTTTATATGAACTTTTAGTCATGAAGTAAACCAAAGAATTACCTCCTTCCGTATGTACATGATATTTAGGAACACCCTGTATAGTACAAAATTTCCAATAGTTGGATCGAAGTTTTGCAATTTTATGTGCATACCTTACTCATCAGTGTTGAAAATTAGAGCCTAGTTTTGTTTTAATAACTGCAACAGGGGCGTCTCAAATGGGATGATTAGTTACTGTTTTCTACAATGTCTTTTACATTGTTTTGTTTGTCTTATTTTTGACAAAATAATCTTATTCGTTATGCAGAAGTACCCTTGGTAAAACTAGATAAACTGAACCGTTTCTGAAATAATTCAATTATTATGAAAAATCGAATTGCCGTGAAAATTTACCATAATTATATGCAGAAAAATGATCGGACAAGTCTCACTTTAGAATGCTGTAACTCCGTAACGAAATATTTTCGGACTAAGATTTATATAAACTTTTTTTCTGATTTTGGTGTGGCGAAATCGCTCCCAAAGTTTGATCAACTGTTTCAGGACCACCTTATATTTCAGAATCAAAATGGTCAATCAAGCTGAAAATGGCTACACATTCACACACAACGTGTAAGCATTACAGTATATTGTAAAACGCCTGATTTTTTCGTATCCTAGAAGTTAATAAACAGAAATTTTAAAAACACTTAACACAACCGGTTAATAAATTCGACAGTAACTTGGCAAACAACTATATTGGTTTATTATTGTCAAACTGATAGATAATAAGTTGAAAATATGTAACAAATGCATTCAGTTAGTATTTTGAAATGTTTAGCCGGATTTTTCTTGAAAACGGTACATTTTACAGAGATGAAACAAGTACACCTTCTTCATGTAAAATAACGTTTGTTCTTAGAGTTTACCCATAAGAACAAAAGTGTTACTAATAAAAAATTGTGATGAGACATAAGAAAAAAATCTGCCGACCGCGCCCTCTACAATATGCAGTAATGCTTACGAGTAAGTTTGGCTTCGCCTGAAGTGGATGTGTACCAATTTTCAGCTTGATCCGCCATTTTATTTCTGAAATAAATAGTAATTTACGTTACAAGTTCGGGAAGTGATTTATTACGGTACGAGTTAGATGTTTACGGACGAGGCGCCGAGTCAAGAATATCTAAACGAGTACCATAATAATAACTTTACGGACGTGTATCGTATTACGTTTTATTTCATACTGTTAACGATTTTAAATAAATAGCAAAATTAAAATTTTAAATGTCATATTTGACAATAGGCAATGCAATCATTTCATTAAAAAATAAATTGTTATTTTAACGGATAAGTTCCTATGTGACTTTGATTATTTAACAGAAACAAAAGTTACTAGGGTAACAGTGTAAATAAACGCTGACATATTGCTTTGTAAAAAATACGAATAATAATATCTGCTGGAAAATGGCTAGTGAATCAAGTGAAATTTCTCAGAGAAGCGCAGAAGTTGTGGGGAAACTTATTTATG
Source organism: Limonius californicus (assembly GCA_014611495.1). Taxonomy (NCBI): domain Eukaryota; kingdom Metazoa; phylum Arthropoda; class Insecta; order Coleoptera; family Elateridae; genus Limonius; species Limonius californicus. Next base: position 8 of record JABXWE010023771.1, on the reverse strand, counting down.
TCAAGTCC
>JABXWE010023770.1:0-36577 GCA_014611495.1 Limonius californicus | reverse complement strand
GACGTTGATATAAAAACGATTGTTTCAAAAATTACAACTAATTCTGAATTCAATAAAGGATACTTGATGAGGTGGCTGTTAACAAAAGATGGAAAAACTGTTACAAAATTTATTCGTTTATCTAAAATTTATTGATTTTGTACTTAAAATCATTCCGTATCGAACGGGTTTTACTTTTATCTTTTCAGAATGACACATCTCAACAATTGGACGTGTCAAATAATTGTTATTATAAGAGATACTTCTTTGTCAAGAATTCATTTAAATATGACTCGTTTTAATAATTGTAAGATATATTGATTTTGTACTTAAAAATCATATTGTTCTGAACAGACTCATATAGTAGTTTCATCTAATCAAACTATTGATCGATTTTGCTTACTGTATAAATTAATCATCTTAAAGTATTCGTCCCGTAACCATACAATGCCATCGCTTTCCATTAAGTATTGCTGTTCATTTATAACTTTCATCATCATCATCATCATCTGACATGGAGCTGGCTCGAGGGTCACTCCTGGATTACGCCAGGCACATGCCAGTAGGTGGGAAGGAATTTATGGGATACGGTTGGATCGGGTGGGGTATTGCACCGCGTTAGCATGCCTGCAATATATACCGCAAGGCACCGCTGCTGCAACCCGGTAGTTAGTAAGCTACGCATCAATGGGATTTTGAGTACGTAACCGGGACCGTTATGCGAGTATGCATTTGACCCTAATAAACTTTGGTACTAAAGTTTCACATTTTTCTTATTTCACATCTATCTATTGTTCTAAGGTTACATATTGCACTTATCTTAGTTTCCTAATAACGAATACTGAATATTAACCCCAAATCTTAGTATTTCCACTTAATTTTAATGTCGACTCTCGATTCTTCTTCCTTCTTTTCCATCCTTCCCCTCTGCAGTTGTTGGCTAGGAGTCCATCGTTTTCTTTCCCACTGGTACTTGTTTCGTTCCTTCTCCTTTGTTTTCCCCTTCCTCACCCTCTTACTGCTTCTTCTCCTTCGTTATCCTGTTCTTCTTCAGGCGATTCTTGATCGGATTCTTCAATCAGTGCGTATACTCTTCTTACCTTTCTGCGGATATCCTCTTTTCTTCCTAACCAGTCCTCCCATGTCTCTTTAGGTATGTCGGTGTTTTGGATGTCCCTCTTCAATGATGTATTCCACGTGTAGCATGGTCTTCCGGTCTTCTTTGCTTCTGTTTGCATGGCATAAGCTTGCTGTAGAGGATGGTTGGCAGGTCTTTTTAGAATATGTGCCCACTGGTTAATTCTTGATGTAGTGCGGCGTTTAGTTATTGTTTTCCTTCTAGAATTCCTTGTGCCGTTGAAGTGTTATCTTCCCCCGTGGTTAGTTGAAATAGTTTGAGTATTTTCTTTTCCATACTTCTAAATGCCATTCTGTTGGCTTTCGTGATTGCGGTCGTTTTCAATCCGTATAAAGCAGTTGTGGCTATGATAGAATTGTATATTATCTTCCTTATTCCGTTTGGTAGTTTATGTTGTTGTAGGAGAGGAAGAATCATACGTATGACTTGGTGTGCGTTGGTTATTCTTTGGTTTACTGTCTCCGGTCTTACTCATGAATCTGGCAGATAAACGCCTAGGTACCTACTTGAGTTTGCGTGTTTGTTTTAGTTCTCGGCTCACTATTTTCAGTATGTTATCGGCTGCTCCTGTAATTCTTTCTTTGTCTGGGGCTTTTACCATCACTTCGCTTTTGCTGATGTTTATTTCTAATCCTGCCTCGGTTAAGTTTGCTATCAGCATGTCCAAAAGTCTCCCCGCGTCTTCCTTCTCTTCCGCTATAATTAGTAGGTCATCCGCATAGGCAAGAATCTTAGGCAGGTTAAGATTCTCGTGTCGTCAGTTGTGAAGCTGTTTTCTCTAGGACCTTGTGCAAAGTCATCGTGAATAGTCTGGGCGACAGTGGGCATCCTTGCTTAACCCCTTCCGTTTCCTTATATACTTTTGTTGTTTGCCCAAACCATTGCAGCATCGTGTTTTCCCGTAGACAGGCTGTAATTGCCCGGTTGATGAGATAGTGCGGTGTTCCTGAGTCTTTCAGGGCTTTCAGCAGGGACGAGTGCTGTATGGTGTCGAATGCTCTTGTTAGGTCTAAGGCTACCAGTACCCCCCCCTCCATATTTCATCCAATATGCGTCCTATTACATATATATGGTCTTCCACCGATCTGTTGCTTAGAAATGCTGCTTGGTACGACGCTATTTCTGGGGTTGTCTCGTCCAGTACTCTCAACAAGTATTTTGCGTAGATTTTGTAGCCTACACTGCAAAGGTTGATTTTCCTATAGTAGTATAGTAGGGGGATTTGCATGGTTGTGATCCATTCCGTTGGTACTTCGTTACTTATCCAGATATCTTCTATAGTTTTACATAATATTCCTATGAAGGTTGTTGGGGCGGCTTGTAGCTCTTCTTCTTGTAGTGTTGGCTCTCCATGTTTTTCTCATGTATTTATATGTATTTCTGTATTAAGTATTGCTGTTCATTTATACCTCTATATTAAACCCCATATCTGTTATCCAACACCGTAATATATCTGGACTTTTGTAAGCAAAGTACATTTGTTTTGATTTAATTTCTTTGAGTTCGCTCTGCGTAGTGAAAGAGAGTAGTTGTGCTGCACCGAGATTGCTACAAGTTATCGCCAGTGCAAGCGCTTGACCCCTGACCCGATACAGATTGCACATTCTGTTAAATTTAAATGCTGATGTATAAGTTAAAGACATTTATTATAATTCATTATAATTTTAAACAGGCTACCATATTCTGCATTGGCAGAATGTGCAAAATAACGTCCCGAATATGTATTGGTCACAACCGCAAATGCCATATACTCAGCATCAGCCTGTATATGAGTACCAATTACCAGCTCAAAACCCCGGCTTTATGCCAATGTCACTTACCCAAAACAGTACATATGTACCACCAATGCAACACCAGAATTACATACCAGCATTCCCGAAATACAATAACATGTCAACATTTATACCAACATCAAATCAAGCCCCTAACCCTCAACAAACCGATAATAGTCAGCCAATAGTCATTGACGAATCTGATGACGAGAAAACGGAGAACCCACACGAATGGCAACAAGTCAAAAAACGTAAAAGGTTTAACCTAAAACCCGTAAAACAACAAGTAAATCCCATCCTGGTCAACAACCAAAATAGATTCAATCTGTTAACCAGCTCAAGTACCACTGAGGAAACACAAGTAACAAATGATAAAAATGAGCTGAAAACCCTTAAACCTCCCCCCGTACTTATATATGGAGTTACAAATTATGCTAAAATGGTCGAAAAACTAACAAACGTTATCGAAAGAGAACAATATAACACAAAAGCGATAGCAAGTAACACAATTAAAATATATACAAACACTCCCGATTCATATAGAGCCTTAGTGACAGTTCTCAAAAATGAAAAAATCATACACCACACGTACCAACTAAAGGAAGAAAGAGCCTACAGAATGGTTCTCAGAAATATGCATCACTCGGTGGATATTAACGAAATTAAAGAAGAATTACATAAGCAAGGTCATAAGGTGCGAAATATCATGAACGCGAGACACAGAGTAACCAAAGAACCACTATCAATGTTCTTTATTGATCTGGAGCCCGCTGAAAATAACAAAAAAGTATTTGAAATAAAACACCTAATTTACCAACAGATATCTGTGGAACCACCACGTAAGAAAATCCAGTTATTCAATGCACGAGATGTCAGGCATATGGGCACAGCAAAAGTTACTGTACAAAGCCCTACTTATGCGTCAAATGTGGGGAGGCGCATAATACTACCCTCTGCACAAAATCACGACACTCCTGCCAGGTGTGCGCTGTGCCATGGACCACATCCAGCCAACTACAAAGGTTGCCAAATATACCAGCAATTGCAATTCAATAGAGGAAAATCAACTGTTCCTCTAAGACCACACCGTGTATCGAAAGTCGGCACACCTATTACTGCACAACCCGGGTACTCAGCTAACCTGAATAACTCCACCTATTCAAACATCGCCGCTAGGCAGGAATCAAAGTCGATGGCACATGGGCAAGAACTGAAGAAGAAAAAGCCGAGCTGTTCGCGGAACACCTATCAAATATATTTCAACCGCATCCCTCCGTAGCTACACCTGAAGATGAAAATGAGATCTTAAATCATCTAAATGCTCCACTGCAACTAAGCCCACCAATACAACACTTCACACCCGCAGAAGTAACAACAGAAATCAAAAATTTAAACAACAAAAAAGCTCCGGGGTATGACCTTATTGCCGCCAAACCATTAAAAGAACTGCCCCATAAGGCGATAATGGCAATAATACAAATTTTCAATGCCGTTATAAAGATGCAGTATTTTCCAATCCAGTGGAAATTTGTCCAAATAATCCTAATTCAAAAACCAGGCAAACCCGCTCACGAAGCTACTTCATATAGGCCGATAACATTGTTGCCAATACTATCAAAAGTTCTAGAAAGGCTAATACTGAAGAGATTGGCTCCCATCATAGAAAAACAGGAGATAATCCCCCAGCACCAATTTGGATTTAGACGGAAATACTCCACACTAGAACAAATCCACAGAGTGGTCGACGTTATAGAAAAGGATCTCGAAGAACATAGATATTGTGGAGCGGTATTTCTAGATGTGAGCCAGGCATTTGACCGTGTCTGGCACGCTGGTCTATTATACAAAATTAAATTGTCTCTACCACACCAATACTACCTTCTCATTAAATCCTACCTAAACGAAAGGTATTATCAGGTCAAGTATGAAGAAAGCCAGTCTAGTCTATATCAAATTAACGCGGGCGTTCCACAGGGTAGTGTCCTGGGATCAACTTTATACCAAATCTTCACAGCAGACCTCCCATGCGACGAAAATGTAGTGACAGCTACATTTGCGGACGACACCGCACTACTATCATCTCACTCAGACCCTACACTAGCATCGGCAAACCTACAAAACTGTCTCAACAACATGCAAAAATGGTTACAAAAGTGGCGAATTAAAATTAATGAAAACAAATCCACGGCTATAACATTCACCACAAAGCGTAGCATCGCTCCCCCGGTCTCGCTGAATGGCATACAAATCCCAATTAAAGAAGAAGCAAAATACCTGGAGAACCCATTTTATAAAAAAGAGGAAAGAACTGGACATAAGAATGAAAAAGATGTACTGGCTTCTAGGGCGAAAGTCCAAATTATCGCTTAATAATAAAGTGCTAGTGTACAAAACAGTGCTAATTCCTGTGTGGACATACGCGATTCATCTTTGGGGTTGTGCTAAATCTTCGAACATTGAAATAATTCAGAGGTTTCAAAACAAAACCCTTCGTACTATAGCAAACGCGGAATGGTACATCAGCAACAAAACGCTACATGAAGATCTCAAAATTCCGTGGATCAGAGAGGAAATCCAAAGATACACAACAAACTATGTGAACAGGATACATAATCATTCCAATGTGTTAGTGCTCAATTTATTAGACAATATAAATACCACTCGACGTTTGGATAGACTTTTTTTTTTCAGACATTCATACTACCGTCCCCCCCCCGAAACCGCTTTCGCATTACTTCAGGGGGGTGCGGGCGTCCCTTACATACTAAACAACTACACAACAAACAACATGCACCCTAAACTTAACTAATCAAATGCGGTTGCCCCAGTCGGGATTCGATCGCCCCAACGGAGCAACTGCATTTAGTGTGACCTCGAGTGGCCAATGCGTTTTCGCACTCGAACACCGCGGTCCCACGTTTAGATAGACTAAAAACATTAGACCTTACTAACTAGGGATTAGTATAATTACGGGGGATCGCCACTGGGCGACTACCCCTCTCAAGGCATGTCATGTCTTAGTCAACATAGTATATAAGAACAAATTTGCTTGTTAGCCGTATGGCTAGTTGTAAATATTGCAGTAATAAAAAAAAATTAATTTCTTGAAATATTTCGCTTACAGTGGGAACTCATTTCTTTTCATAAAAATTATAAATAGTATCTCTTACGGTTTCCCTGATTACTAGATGAATCCTAGAAAAGTTTCGATTAGTTCTTTTCTTGCCAAGTGTGATGCCCTGTGTTTATAAGTTTTCTCGCTATACTGTAGGGGACTTGTGTCAATTTTGTAACACATTTCATAATGCCATACTGGCTGTTCGAGTTCGGATTTAAGTTTTTATAAATGTTTAAAATTATTTGCTACGCTTCAACGGGAAGATGCTGGAGTGTTGCACTTATATTTATATTTTCACTTTCACTACTACTATTTACACCATCTATGCCTCATTTAAATCATTCTCGTTTGCCAAAGTCAGAGAAATGATCGCTAAAATTCTAAAATGCAAAAAATCACATCTTCAGCGCGTTACTTAGAACTGGATATTTTCCCGCCCAATGGAAAATTGCGCAGATAATCTTCTTACATAAGCCTGGCAAACCACCCAATGAGACAAAGTCTTATAGACCTATTAGCCTGTTGCCAATCATTTCCAAACTATTCGAAAAGCTCTTAATGAAGAGACCCTCCCCTGTCCTAGCAAAAGAGCGGTTGACTCCGGAGCAAAATAGAACGTTTGAAGAAAAAAGTTACTGCTCAGTTGCTTTTATTGACGTTAGCCAGGTATTTGATAAAGTCTGGCATGAAGGGCTATTATTTAAAATAAAAAGAGCTTACCACATTCATTCTATATGATCGTAAAATTCTACTTAGAGGAACGCTACTTCCAAGTTAAGTTCGATGAAAAAACTACATACTTACACCCTATCGGAAGCGGGGTGTCACAAGGGAACGTCCTGGGTCCGGTTCTCCACTTGTTGTATATAGCTGACATTCCAACCAACCACAATACGATTATGGCAACGTTCGCAGACGATACGGCGGTTCTGGCAACGCACCACCAAATAGCGGCAGCACAAATCTTACAGCAGCGTCTACACCATGTACACTATTGGTTCAAGAAGTAGCGTTTCCAAATCAATCAATCAAAATCTGTACATATAACCTTTACCAAGCGAAGGAGTATCCCGTCTAGTATCTATGTAATAGATGCAATAGATCTAATAAATGGATAATTACGCCCCCAGGAAGACAATATTAAGTATCTGGGCCTACCCATCGACAAGAGCCTTACGTGGAAAACATACATTTGGAATAAAAGAAAACATATAATCATACGGGTTACAGCTGTCGGGTATGGCATCCCATTCCAACATTGAGATCCTTGAGAGATTTCAATCAAAGACTGATGATAACAAATGCTCCTTTCTATGTCCCAAACAGTGAAATTCGTGAAGACCTTGTTGTGATCGTCGTCGATGGGGTTTGTTTCTTACTCAAGAAATTAGCAAGCTCAAATTGTTAAGGTTTATTTAATTAGTTTACAAATTCTAACACAATACACGTCAACACTATCGTAACACCAGCGAGCGAATGCCCTCTTCTCCCTTTTTTCCTTTTGCCCCGTGCAGCCCTTCCTTATCAAGTTGCCCAGCGCAACTCTTCAGCGGGCAGTGGACCAGATTACAATAACCTGAAAGTGTTGACAGTGAAGGATGAAGTTATGAAGTGCAGTGCTAAATACTTGCAAAAACTAGAGGCACATCCGAACCATCTACCACTTAACTTACTAGACAACAGTGAACAAGTGCGTAAACTTAAAAAATCTACCCATTAGACTTTCCCTTTCGCTTCTGACTGACTAGCCAACAATACCTTAGAAGTAGCTCGCATTGGAGAGTCACCAATGGGTGGCTACTCCCACATGTTATTCTTTACATAGTGATGTTCATACTATAGTTATCAAATTTGCCTATTGCTGTAATTAGCAGACTGCAAATACACTCATTGCAAAAAGGAAAATTTACCCAGAACAATAACCAAATTGGCATAGTTTCGAAAACAAATGATTCATGTTGCAAACCACATTTAACATGATTACCTACATCGTTAGTGGACAACAGCACTCATTATAACGTTAAGAAATTTAATAATATTCAGGGAATAGATGGTCGATTATTCGGTAATTTTATTTTAATCTTACCTAGGTACTTGTATTATAGGGATCTCGGTGGTCTAGCGCAGAAACGCGTTGCCACTCGAGGTCACACTGAATTGCGCTTGTTCCGGCGTGGTTTCGAATCCCCGCTGGGGCGACCGCATTTCAGTTAGTTAAGTTTAGGGTGCATGCTGCATGAATGGTTAGTGTGTAAGGGACGCCCGCACCCTCCTGAAGTAATGCGAAAGCGGTTTCGGGGGGGGGGGGCGGTAGTATTAATGAATAAAAAAAAAGTACTTGTATTATAACATTTATTATACATATTTGGTTGCTTAAACCACACTAATACAAATAAATGTTTTATAACGGTTTATTAAACGGAATAAATAACAACTGAACAAACTTAAGGAAATACATAATAAAAACTATAAACGTTGCTAGCACGGGTCGCTACGCCGGAAGACTAATCCCCTGGATCGTTGTTCGAACTCTTTTATTCCCGTCGGCCATCGTGGCGCGGGGGCAGTTTTCAGTTCTCACGCTTTTTCCCCAGATCTTGGAACTACCGGATACAGCCCCGAGGCGCCGGCTAAGTGCCGGCGTCCTTCCAAGAATTATATTGTTCCGCATCCGGTGTTAAAGTTTTGCCGAAGATCTGGGAAATTTTAACGCGCATCTTTCACACGCGTAGCCACACATATATTATAATTATACCAAGTTTCAATAAAAGCTGCACCCCCGGATTTTACCGCCATTGACAAGAAAGTTAAATGCGGCCCTGATCATAAACCAACAAGCACCAACGCTATTGTTCAGAGATTACATGCTACCTGCTCACTGGTAATCGCATTTGAGTAGGGATTTAAACATTCGCTACTAAAAGTTTGGTCCTACTTTACCAGTGCACGAGGATGCTGCCCACTGCCTGTTAAAAAAATATATTTTATTTCAGTACGTAAAAAATGCATAGCTTTGACTTTTGGGCACTATTTGTGATCCAGTATCTGCTTGTACACCTTCATTGCCGTGGTGAAATTTTTATATCTCTCTCCAAAACACTATTCACAGTTTTTGATAGCTCTCGACATGAGATACAATATTATTAAGCCCTCCGTATTGACTGCAGAAACAGTTTTATACAATCTGTATACTTCTCACCGGCGCCCACAGCAAAGCAGTACGTGAACGTGATGGTAGTTTATTTGTGACATAGGCAATTTATATGTAATCGCTCCCAATCACTAAATAGCCAACAATTAAATGATCAAGTCCGGCGCACACTAGTTGAGTCCCGCGGTCACTTTTTAATCCGGGTCGTCGCAGAGTCGTAGGTTAGTTGAGTCCCAGGACGGTTCTTAAGCCTAATGAGCTTAGTGCCTACCTTTATTATCTGTAGCTTATAGTCACAACAACATAAATACAACATTTACGCATTTTAAAATTGTGCTAATTTTTTATGGCACCTAAATTTATACCCGTCAACAATTATTAATTGTTTTCCCTTTTCACTTAACATTTCGTTACTTACATTTACTTCACTCATTTCGGAATTATTTATTAATAAATTTAGCACTGTGTACAATTGTACTAAAACCATTCCTTTTGGTTTTCAGGAGTCACCTTTGTACTCAATTCAATTAAAAATCCATTTGTAATTATTAAACATTTAATTGGTTTTACTTGGGTTTTACACCTTTTCAAGCCAAGCTTGCAAACTATTCTATTACGACTCGCACGTTGACCGGACTCTCAATGTAGCAATAATGCTTACCTGTCAAGGCACGAGACGTTCCACTTATTAAACTAAATCGACACTATTTATATACAGTATGATTATAATCTAAGTACACTACAATTAATATTAATACCTATCTTAATCACATTACATTACACAATTCGTTCCCATAAAAGGGACGTATACTAACTGAGGTGTATGACAAATAATCTATGAAAAGTAGAGGCAAGATTCTTAAATTTCTAATATTCGAGGAATTATTATTAGTAAATAGTTGATAACAGAACAGAATCATTCGGGCGCAATTAGGTACCTAACCATAATCCGGCTTAACTCTTCAAAGTCGTTAGGGTTGACCGGGACTCAACTCGTACACTGCTATTTGGTATTTCTGACCGCGGGACTCAACTAGTTTGCACCCATCAAGTCACCAGTATCAGTGAACTACACGGACCAAGTAGAGGATAAGGCTGTAGGTCACCGGTGATCCACGCGGCAGCGAACATATTCAATATAATGTATAATATACATTTCTTACAGTGTTTAACATCAACGCAGCTACCGCAAGATTTACCACCTCTTATGTAATCACACCAACATACAGAAGAGCCGAACATTTAGCCGATCTTACCAGGCTTTCGCATACCCTGATGCTAGTGCCAAAAATGCAATGGTTAGTCATTGAAGATTCTGAAATAAAAATGCCACTTGTAACAAAATTACTACAGAAGACAGAACTTCAATTTCAGCATCTTACAGGTAATTCTATTAACCTAAATGTTAATTCATCGTTGTATAAATCTCAGGGGGGTGGTTAATTAGGCATGTCGTAATTAAGCAACTAAAGTCGAAAACATCTAAACAAGTCTCAAAGCAAATACTAGAAAATTTAATACATTCAAAAAAGAACACGAACTATTGGGCAGCCATTATGCTGCTTTATGTATCCCGAAATGTATTTACAAAGTAAATAAAAGGTGGATATAATTAAAAGCGTCTATTTCGCTATTTTGCTTGACACAGATTTCTTTTGGTTTCGCTATAAATATTATCTCAAATCCTTTTAAATAGACATTTCAGATACATATACAAGATGTGACGTTTTGTTGACGCAGGATCTGGAAATGGTATCTTGAGGAGTTCAATTCAGCTTTTTTGTAGCTTAAACTTGAGTTAATACCAACCAACCAACAATTCGCTTGGTAAATTTTCAATAGGTATATTAAAAGTGCCCTGCGCCCGGAGTTCGTTTCCAATTGTTATTCTAACTTAAAAATTGCTTTATATTAATTCAAAATACAGCCAAAAATACATTTTAATTCAGTAATTCTTAATAGTAAATAAACGAACAAATTGGATATATAGACGTGGGTGCTATTACAGATGACGTGTCTTCGGGATTAATAAAATTTCAAGAATTTTTAAATTACCTGCAGATGGTGAACTAAATAAAGAAACATTAAAATTAATAAATACTCCTCGTTGTGCAGTTAAAGATGATCCGACTCATTTCAGAATTCATCCAGAGAAATGAAACAAGCCATATTTAAAATTGTATTTCAGTTTAGCAAATAATCAACAAAGACAAGGAGCTCAGAAAGCATTTGATGTATGGCAAAGTGTATCTCGGTTAACTTTTGAATATAATCAAATTAAACCAGATATTTTAATTTCATTTTCAAATAGACCAACTATACACAATAATAACGTTCGTTGTATGAAGGGCCCTTATTCAGATTATTTTTATGGACAAGGAAAAATATTAGCTCACGCATTCTTTCCAACAGGAAGAGATACTTGTAGGGAAGTACATTTAGATAAATCTGAAAAGTGGAATTTAGGTTTTGATGATCCACCTAGTGATCAAATTAGTTTATATACTGTATTATTACATGAACTTGGTCACAGTTTAGGAATTCTCGAGTTGAATCGTCTCTAATGTATCTTTAGTATGAGGATGGAGTCAATATCACTCAAGATGATGTATTTGCAATTCAATATTTATATGGTATTCCTGATACATCTACTAAGTTACCAAACATGACAGCTTCTTTAACAATTCACTTGTGTTCTATAAAATATCCAGACCTGTTGTTAATAACTTCTAATCACCACATGTATATATTTTATAAAAAGTAGGTTTGGTTGATGAATATAAATGATAAGAGATATAGAGATCCAAAATTAGTTTCTGAATATTTACCATTTGTAAAACAAATTTCTCACATATATCAGAGACCATCTGGGAATGTCGTGATTATAGCTGAAAATAAATTTCATCTAATAGACTTTCCTAGTTTGATATTGATACAATCTGGGAACATTCATGATTTGGGGGTACCCACTAATAATAAAATTCAAACAATTTTTAATACATATACTGGACGCACTTTTATATTTTACGATAATTATTATTATATCGAATTGGACGAGTGCACTTTGAAAAGTAAACGACACGGAATTATTAATGAACTATTTCCTGGCGTTCCATCTGATGTAAATGGTGTCTTTCAATATAGAAATGGCATATTGTACTTTTAAAAAGAAGGATAACAAAGCCATTTCATACGAATATAACGAGTTTTCAAATATGTTAATAAAAGCTGGTCAATTTGATTTTAGTACTTTCAATATTCACTGTCCAAATATAAATGTACTGAAACAATTAAAAACTTTATTAAGCAAACTGACTTCGGCTTCGTCTCTGGACTGACTTCATCAGGCTTCGTATAGTTTTGAATCTTATTAAAATTTGTTTATATACCAAAAAGTTATTCGAATAATGTGGTCTGGCGCCACCTTGCGTTCATAGACGTCATTACTAGGTCTAATGGACACCCCTTGCTGTACATTACATTTGGGTCCTGCGCATAGGCTTAGTAAAATACGGTCCACATGATCCCCAAAGAGAAATAGCAGCTATGCAAATATTATATGCGCGCCGATTCCAAAAGATGGCAATTAAATCCCCCGCAAAATTTTATAATCTAAATGAAGAATAATGCAACTTCCAATGTATCAAACAAAATTGCCGAATCGAAATTTTTTAATGTTGAAGCAAACAAATAAGTTAGTGTTATTGTATTCTGTAGTCAAATAAAATTTATTAAAATGTGGCTTACAGCGACTGTCCCGTTTAGTTCGGTGTAGTGGATAGATTTATTACGAATGCAACACAGCTTGAACCGCACATTTAAACATTTGTGGATGCGTTATTCTAAACATGGGATTTTAAGCGTGAAGGGCCCTTTAAAAGGGCGATAATATTATAATTTATAGTGAAGCGAATTATTTACGTTCCCATGACCTAGGTAGCATTATAATAACGGTCATGTATAAACTGCCCAGTCTGTTTATACACACTATTGACAATAATCGATAACATAATACCTATTCAGGCTAAACTATTATATGTGGACTTGATTTCAGAAATGCATCTTTTATAAAACTATGTATCCAAGTATTTTTTTCATAAACAATGTACGTATTTGATGTATGAGGATTGTTCGATAACTACGTAGCCTAACACATAGATGGCGCGAATTCGGAGGAATCTTCTTTACCATTCTGTAGAACTATCCTTTATTAGATTAAATATGACAGTACAGAGCGAGCTGTCAATTAGTCTGTTTTTGACAGTACGCCAAAGTGAACGTCACGTGTGATTTTGTAAACAATGGAAAAACTGAGTTGAGAGCAGTGATAAAGTACTTTCATTTGAAAGGCCTAGCACCAACCGAAATCAAAGCAGAGCTCTGGATTCAACACTATTGGAATCCGCTCCTTCGTTTTCAATGATTAAAAACTGGATTACCGAATTTAAGCGTGGTCGTGTGAGCACAAATGATGAACCCCGTAGTGGACGTCCAAAAACTGCTACTGCCCCGGATATGATGGTGAAAAAGTCCACCGTATCGTTTTGGATGACCGTCGAGTAAAAGTGCGCGAGATAGCAGACATAGTGGGTATCTCAAATGACAGTCTGCACAGAATTTTAACTGAAGAATTGGAAATGAAAAAATACTCGGCGCGTTGGGTGCCGCAGTTGCTCACACCGGAGCAAAAACTGAATCGTTTGAGTGTTTCTCGCGACCTTTTGGCACGTTTTCGCCACAATGCGAAGGATTTTTTCAGCCGTTTCCTAACCGTCGATGAAACCTGGGTCCACCATTATACTCCCGAAACCAAAGAACAGTCCAAACAAAGGACACACGAAGGTTCTCCGCCATCAAAGGAGGCAAGGGAAGATTATGGCAACCGTATTTTGGGATTTTCGTGGAATTATCTTGGTCGACTACTTAGAAATGGGGAAAACAATAAATGGCGAGTATTATGCCAATTTTAGCACAAAATCAAAGAGAAACGGCCTCATTTGGTAGAGAAGAACGTGCTTTTCCATCAAGATAACGCACCTGCCCACAAGTCTGCGATTGCAATGGCCAACATTCATGAATTGGGATTTGAATTAGTGCCCCATTCGCCCTATTCCCCAGATTCGGCTCCAAGCGATTATCATCTGTTTCCAAAACTGAAAAAATGGTTCGGCGGTAAGAGATTTTTGTCTAATTCCGAGGTAATCGCTGCTGTAATAGCTATTTCGAGGACTTGGATTCATCGACCTACAATGAGGGCATTGCTAATTTGGAATATCATCGGAATAAGTGTGTTAAGCTATTGAAAAATAAAATGTTTTTTGTCGAAAAAAAAAACGCGTTTTCTTTGTTAGGCCACGTAGTTATCGAACCATCCTCGTATGTAACATATTGTGTTAATAAGTGTATAAATAAGTATTACCTTGTACGTTTGTATATATTATTTGAAATGGATATATTAATATACGGTTTTTTTGTAAATTCCTTAATTTATTTCCTATTTAACATTGCTTTGGCATGTATTTGTTACAAGAATGGTTTTTATATATGATTTAGTTTTAATTTTCTATGCAAGAAATGTATTTATATGGTGAATTTGACTAATTTTATGACTCTAAATTTACTCGGCTGTATTTAGCAGTTCGAAACAACTAGTATGTTGTCAACTTGTAAAATGGCTGAAGCGTTTAATTTACAGTCATATTATTAGTCGTATTCCCCATTAAATCAGTTACATTTCTGAATTATTATTCCTAATACTGATTAACATTATTTAAATAGCGCGCTGTGAATGTGGTAGTACCCGCTGAAATTAAAAGATGGAGCTACCGATCGTGTTTACAATAATAAACATTGTGTTTGTATTCTTATGTCGTGTTGTGTTCTGTGAGAATCATCAACGTCCCTGCCAACGTCCAACATGGCATACAGAGCGAACTTATTAAAAAGTTATCCACACATGGCTAATCGTAAGTTTTAATACATATGTTTCTGTTTGTCTTACAATGTGGATTATTTAAATTATATTTTAGCAAAATTACCTCACATTATTGGTTGTCCAGCGGAGGATGATAAGGAGGAAGCCAAAAGAGGTTTCCAAAGAATTTGCTTCAAAGATGTTACTATTGTTGATGTGGAGCCTGTGAAAAGTAATTCCAATCTGGCGTGCATTTGGCGCGTCTATTATCAATTGAAAAATAAAAATGAATACGAACACGACGATAATAGTAACAGCAGCAATACACTTCCACCTGAACTGCCGGAGGATGAGGCATCTTTAAGACAATTGTACGACGATATAACAGCAAAGAGTTATATGTTAGACATGCAAGTAGTGCGCAAATTCCATACAAGCAATAAACTTAACGCAATCGTAGAGTTCTCCCCGAAAGGATGTGAGTGTGAATTTCAGCATTTTAACATAATCACAGAGGAGCCTCGTATGTGGCCGGTTACAGAGGTAGAAATCAATTTGCACAAACTAAAAATAGACATGTAAGGTATATAAAAACATTAATTAAATTCAAAGTTAAAAAACAATTACATTGCTTGTGTCACTTTAGAAATATTATAGGGAGAATTGTACCGTATGTTAATAATTCTGGATTTTTTTTCAAATGTTTAAATTTATATTCCAGTACACTTTAATTTCTACATACATCTCATTGTATTGGCATTGTTTGTATTTACTTTCCTGTAATTGGATTAGATCTGCCTGGAATTGATAGTAGGTAGCTGATAAGTTTTTTCTTAAATTAAGAAGTTTTTTTGTATGCAATTTTATAATTCTGTTTCTACTCCTATTTAGGGACTTTACTTTAACGTTTCTGCATTGGGTATAAATTTATGTTAATTTAGTAACTTTACCTAACCTGAAAATAAAGTTATTATTGGAATTGAGTGTTGAAGAAATTAGAAACGGAGAAGAGATGTTAATTTAACAATTATTTATATTATATTTCAATAAAGTGTAAGTATTATATAGATCTGTAATTTTTTTTGCCTGTCTGTATGTTCTCCATTTATTTAAAAAAGAAGACCTTCAGTAGGTCATGCCAACGGAGTACTCTGATGCTACTTATTTTTATTTAGGTTATATTATGCCAACAATGTCAATGTGATAGTGTCATATCTTGTCAGAAAAGTGTCGAAGAGCATTATGACAATCGACGAATCTAACCTAAAATTTGACCATTTACCTTTCTCCCTACAAAAGTACTAAATTTGACCACTGCAAGTCGCTGATCATCAATTGATGCATTGTCCCTATAATGATATTTTTTGTCAAGAATTCGTTTAATTATGACTTATTTTAATGATTATAAAAACTATTGATTTTGTACTTAAAAAGCAAATTGTTCTGAACAAGTACATACAGTACAATTGAAAATATTTGGTTATATTAAATAAGTGATCGATCTAGTTCTATCAGAGTTAAACAAGTCATACGACTATAAGAAATTAAATGGACTAGGAATTGAAATTCCATATTGTGTTACTAGTTTTCAAATTGTTAAAACTAAATATGGAAATAAATCACGTGTTAACGTTGAATGATTCAATTATGGTTTTTATTCCAATTTATTATTCACATATAATTTCTAAATATAAATTGGGAACTCAATATTCAAGTAATTATAATATGATTTATAAAGTAGAAGGTAAAATTAAATTTGAACCAATTGATAGGGGAGACTGGGGAGACAATGGACACTTTTTATATTAAGGACTCCAAAT
The DNA here is from genome assembly GCA_014611495.1 of Limonius californicus. Taxonomy (NCBI): domain Eukaryota; kingdom Metazoa; phylum Arthropoda; class Insecta; order Coleoptera; family Elateridae; genus Limonius; species Limonius californicus. Next base: position 19,685 of record JABXWE010023770.1, on the reverse strand, counting down.
CACTTATTTGCATAAATATAAAATTGTACCGTGTCACATGTCGAAGCTTAGGGTATTAGGTATTATATAAACACAAAATTGATAAAGAAACTTTATTACTACTTTTTTTATATGTCATAATAGAGAGTCATGCATTTTGTCCATTTTCTCACCATACCGGGGAGACTATGGACAATATTGTACAACCAAGATTATTATAGAATCGTTTAATAAAAAGTTTACAAAATGAAAATAAATATTCTCAGAAATGCTTGAATAAATGACAGCTACAAAAAAAAATAAAAATGAAAATATTACAAATTACCCAATGTTATAAAAACACTATTGCAAGCTATGCTCTGTCAGATCTATATTAAAGTAGACCATATCCTGAAACCTAGGTCTCGAGTCTTTTATAGGATTGGGCAAAACCGCTACAACATCTTTAAAGGAAACAGTTGCTAGTGGTTCATTAGTAAAACAAAATCTGTTAGATGGAATGTTTCGTTTTAAAAAGCGAACATCGTATCCACCTAAATATGTGCCATCAACAATGGCAACATATTTTCTGGCAGAAGCAGCAGATCCAAATTATCAGGAGTTCTTGGCCGTTGTCTTAAGTTATTTTCAGCGACTTTATTAGTAGGCAGAGTGTCGTCTGTAACTGCAGAAGAAGTTGTAGCTTCAGTGTCCGGTAAGGAGCGATCTATGACAGCAGAAGATAAAAAATCCTGCTGTGAAAATATATTCCGGTCAAATGGAACAATTCCGGTGCACCGAAATCCAGAATTGATATTAACTGGATTTGCTGCTCTGTCCCATGCCTGAAGGCACATAAGTGGAAGATCATATATGGTTAGGGTTGCCCTGGGTGTGAAAGCATCCAAGCGTCAGCTGCTTGATTAAAAAAAGTCTTGAATGGGCCGAACACTGTGCGATCAAGAGGCTGTAATTTATTAGAGGTATGAGGTGGAAGAGTTAAAATAACTATTCCATTCGCTCTACAGAAGTCAACTACCTCTACGGATAAATGCGATTCATAGTTGTCCATAATCAACAACACCTTATTCTCCTTACTGCATCGTACGTGTTTGACAAAATGTTCTAAGACATTCAAAAAATTGTCACATGTCATCCAACCGCTTGGATAAACTAAGCCCAAAGGACCTTGATCAGTTATCCCCTTTAACATTCGCGCAGGGTCATACCGATGCCGGGGGAAAACCCATACTGGTGGGACTGCACTACCATTAGCACAAATGATTCCTACTTGTGTGACTAGTTCACCTCTTTCTCTAGAAGTTACCTGTCCTATTTGATGTGCACCTTTTTTGCCAACAATTTTCTGAACGTTTTGGACAGTAGTGACTCCCGTCTAAAACATATACCTAGCATAAAAATAAATCCACTAAATTTTAGATTACTAATTAGTTTACCTCGTCCAAATTGAAAATTTGCTCTGGTCTGAACGAATCTCGGAAAATGACTTGTTCTAGTTTATCTTGAAAACCTTTGACAGTCGTTCTATTAAAGCTGGTCATTCTGGCAAGACTTGTAGCCTCTGGCTTTCTAATGGACAATCTTGGATGCCGGCGCATAAATCCCCAAAACCAATCTTCAGTAGCGATTTTATCTTGTATCCACTTTCTAGGGACTGTCAAAGAATTTTTCGTAGCGTATTCAAATGCTAAACGTTTTACTAACTTGGGTGTTAGCCCATAAAACATGGCAGAACATCTTAATAGGTATACTTCCAGGGCAGTTTCCATGTCAGTGGTAAAAATGTGAGCTTTACGAAAATTGGGACTGAAATCCAAATTATTAAAGCCTAAATGTCTGGCTTTTCTTAGGTAGTTGCAAAGCCTGCTTTTAGTTACGTGATTTTTTTCTGCGCTATTTCTTATACACATGTTATTATGTAGCACATCAGCCACTGCCTGTTTCATGGCATCTGGGTCAAATGCCCTATCAGTAGTTTTCTTATAATATCTTGGCATGGTTTGATTTTAATCTAAAAACGCAAATTATTCAATTTAAATTTAAAATAAAAGTTATGGGGAGACAGTGGACACTTGTCCATTATCTCCCCGGATTACACTTTTTGAATTTGGCGGTATAAATCTGAAACCGGCAACTGGAGGACGTAATTGTTATCATAACCTAACTTTGAAATGAAGGACACTTGTCCATTATCTCCCCGGATTACACTTTTTGAATTTGGCGGTATAAATCTGAAACCGGCAACTGGAGGACGTAATTGTGATCATAACCTAACTTTGAAATGAAAAAGACAACTTACTTGAGAATATGACTTCAAAAGAATTATTTACAACTAAAATACAGCTTATGTAAATAGGAGTAAATATTGTATCAAACTTACCAAAAACAGCAAATTGTTGATAACTTTTTTCACGCTTTTTTAACAATAATAAAATGGAGAACTAATGCACCACTGCCAACTAAAGGTGTTTTATTCAATTCGGCGGCTGTGCATTCAGAAATTTATAACTAAGATACAAGATGCATGGAAACCAAACTCCACCCCCTTTGTATGCTGTTGTCACTTCCTAATATTTACATTGTTGACCGGGGGACGCAAATATGTTGACCGCTAGATGGCAGCAGGATCGCTAAGGTACCTCAAATTTGACAGCTACGTCAAACTTTATGACAATTCGATTGTGCAAAATACCGCTTAAAAGTAGAAAAACGAAGCAATGTCTAAATTAAGTTAAATTTCTTCATAACTTCTGTATTTGATTGTGTTAACTATGAAATAAATCTGTGTTGAACCGTCGTGTATCAATAAATTACTAAAATTCAATTATTTATATATGTAATTAAATCATTGTTAATAAATATCTTTACTTCTCTTTTATTTTTTAGTTTCATCTTATTTTGCATTATCTTCATTTTGTCCTCAAAACTCTCTAATTGTATTAAGTACATTTTTGGTCCTATTTTATAGGCTGTTTTAACAGGAACATCAACTCCTAATTCTTGTCGGATAAAATTTCCCATTCCTTCTTTTGTCTGCCGCGTTGCCGTTATTTATCACTAATCCTGATATTACAACATTATTCCGCCTCTTATCTCTTTCTAGTTGTTCTAATCGTGTATTTGTATCTCGTAGTTCGTTTTTGATCTCCTCGTAGTCCTTCTTTATATTGCTGTTCTCTTTCATTATAGCTTCATTTTCCAACTTTAGGTTCTTTAATTCTTCATTGTATGCGCGTTGTTCTGTACGTATCTGGTTCACCTCCAATGTTAGATTTTGTAGCAAACTTAATATTTGGTCTATTTTGGCATCTTCCTTTTGTTGGGATCTTCCTGGTGTTCTATTCAGCTTCCTACTGTTGGGGGATCCACTTACACTTTTAGGTTTCTTTGCTTGGTCGCCACTCTCATCGTCCTCATATCCCCATCTCTTCCTTTTTCCTTCCTCTGTTGAAGATTCTTCACTCTCACACTTTACTGGCGACCGGGGCAACGGCATCTCTGTTTATTTCGCACTCACCTCTATTTTTCCTGTTCCTCGCTCACCTCTACCGCGGTCGTAGGTCAGTGATCAAAATTCGTGGCTGATCCCGCGCCAACCTCTACTAGCGCGCGGCCTTACTGCCGGTCACCTGCTTGATGTTTACACTCGCGCTTTCTGCACTTAGTTTATTTCACTTATAGTAAGGCTTGGTTGGATGTTACTTACACAAACAGAACAAAAAACTCAGAAATGTACATTGCTTTCCTAGACCTCGAAAAAGCTTTCGATAGAGTACCGCAAAAGGAAGTTTGGAAAAGCCTGAAACAAAGAAATGTGAGCCCAAAATTAATAATAGCAATAAAGAGCTTATACGAGAACAACAAAAGTTATGTCATAAAGGAGAATGTACAATCCGAAACATTTGAAATAAATGACGGGTTACGGCAAGGTGGAGTAATGAGCCCAACATTATTTATAATAATAATGGATGACGTAATCAAAGAAACGGCAACTAAAATCAAGAAGATGCATATAGGCTACAATAGATTAACACCAGTAAGCGTATCAGACTGTGCCTTTGCTGACGATATTATGATCTGCGCTGCAAAAGAGAAGGACTTGCAAGAAAATTTACAGATATGGGAAAAAGAGTTAACGAAGAGAAATATGAAAATAAACACAAATAAAACAAAAGTAATGGTGATAAGTAAAGAAAAGAAGAACATCAATATAGAATTAAACCAAAACAAAATAGAGCAAGTAGAGGTATTCAAATATCTGGGAGTACTGGTAGACAGAGAGGGAAATATGGAATGTGAGATCAACGAGAGAATTAATAATGCTGCAAGAGTATATCATACTTTAAATAAACCGTTTATCAGTAAAAAAGAGATAGATAAGAAAACGAAAATAACAGTGTATAAAACAATTTTCAGACCTACTCTAATTTACGGAAGTGAAAGTTGGGTTTTAACAAAACAAATGAAAAGCAAGATTCAAGCGATCGACATGAAATACTTAAGAAGAGTCAAAGGCATCACTAGATTAAACCGAGTAAGAAATGATGCAGTCAGAGAAGAGCTAGAAATTGAACCAATCAACAACATATTAGAGAACCAAAAACTGAAATGGTTTGGTCATCTGTGCAGAATGGAGAGCAGCAGACAAGTTAAGTGTATATGGGAAGCAGGGGTACACAAAAGCAGAACAAGAGGAAGGCCCAAAAAGAAATGGAATGACGAAGTAGCCGAAATACTGAAGAAAAAAGGCAGAACATGGCCAGAAGCGAAACAGTTAGCAGCAAATAAAAAACAATGGGCAAAATTTGTGCATACACTAAACTGAAATCAAAATAAATACAATACACCTTACACCTTAGGGTAAAAGGTTTTCCGATTATATATATATATATATATCTGTTTTTGTAACAAGCTGAGATCCAAATAAATTTAGGACAACCCGAGATCTGCCATAAGGGAATGGGTTATTAGAGTATATTTCTTATTAATGGCTTTATAATTAACAACTCAAACCCTACACCTTTAGAGGGGAAACAATTTTGCGATTTTAATGTACGTGATAAATAAATAACGACGCGAGATCCGTAACAGCATAGGTAAAGTCGAGATCCATGTTTGTATTTTGGGACATATGTAACTAAACGTGACATCCGCCGGCGTTGCCGTAGTTTTACGCTACTCTTAGCCTTACAGCTGCTTTAACTGTTATCTTGTTTACACATACCACTGCCGGCCACTGCTGGTATGCGCAACTTGTGCAAATTCTGCAACGCTTGCATGTTGTACTAAAACAGAACGAACATGTGTTATCTTAAATGTTACGTATTTTAAACAAGGTTCGCATATCAATATATTTTTATCAATACACTTTGTTGATTGAGCGTTTGAATGTTAGATCAGCACTTCTTTGCGGGATTTTCGTAGCATGTTAACTGTGCAGACATTTTCTGCTTTTTAAAGGAATACTGTTTTGCTTCAAGTAGGAAATTTAACGTATGTTGTGGGTACATTTGGTCCGCACTAGGTTTAACATGTTATATTACTAGGAATAAGTGAAAGATATTTATTAGTTTGATTATTATGCTTGTGACTAAAATATTTTTAATGATTTACCTATAATTTAAATAATTTAAAATTTTTGTGAAATATATTTATTATATAGAAGGAAAAAGCGTTGGCATACAAAATTATTATTGTCAGAACATCTTAGCGTTAGTTCCGTAAAAGAGCGCACGCGGCTCTCGGATTCAGGATTTGTGTCGATCTCCCACTTTTCCCCCATAGGTCGCTGCCAAAGTAAAGCGATTTGAAAATTCTGAACTGAGAATTTTGAGACGTATGAAACTCTACATTTTCTGTGTTTTTTTATAATTACACAAATGGCAACTGTTGAATGTGGTTTCTTCGGTTTCATTTTTTATATTTAAAAATTGTGCCCTAAATGCCCAAATTCGGTTAATTTTATTGGCCGGACCAAATGTACCCCCAACGTACCCGACGTTACAAAAGTCATAAGGCGTAAATAATTTGAGATATAGATATTTTAAGTGCTGATAATGGTAACTTACATCTTAATAATAAAAGTCATGGTACCTAAGATCCCTATCTTAGTTAATTATTAGTACAGCGCGGATTATATGAAAAATGCATATTCTTTATTTTTAGCATATTTAATTTTATGTCTTCAAATCTTTACGATTTGCACAATTACGAACCCATTGACACTAATTTTATATTGCATATTTTGCATACTTGGGCTTTTGTTGCATATTTTATATTGCGCATTTGCTAATTGGTGTGCTGCATGAAGACGTCCTGTACAAATCATATTTAATAGCTTCAAAACAACTTCACCAAACAAATAATTTGTCCATAATTAGATTTGTGAACGACGGATTATCCAATTTCTTTTTGCCTTAGTGTGTTCAGAAAAAAATTTGTTAATGTTGTCAGATGCAGCACCATATATGGTCAAGGCGGGGCAAAATTTGAAAATATTTTATAGTAATTTAATTCACACTACTTGCTTAGCACATGGAATTAATAAGGTCGCTGAAAAGATCAGGGATCAGTTTCCTTTAATCAATGATTTAATTAGTAACATAAAAAGAATTTCCTCAGGGCCCCTTTAAGAATTCAATTTTAGAAAGAGAGACTTCCCAATAACTCCATTGCCTCCACAACCTGTAATTACCAGGTGGGGTACATGGCTTGAAGCGGCACTTTTATATGCAGAAAATTATGAAAAAATTAAAGAAGTGGTTTTAAACTTGACTGATAGTAGCCAAGCTATTACACAGTCAAAAAAATTGTTGGAATCTCGGGAGTTGCCTTGCCAACTTGTTTATTTAAAAAGCAATTATAGTTTTGTGCCTAAAACTATTTCAGATTTAGACAAACGTTCAATGTCATTAGCTGAATCTACAGAAATAATTAATAATTTTGAACATTTATGTTCAAGAGTTAAGGCAAAAGTTGGAAATACAGTTTACGAAAAATTAAGTAATGTACTCAAAAAGAATTCTGGATACGGTATTTTAAATGATGTTGCAAAAGTTTTACGAGGAGAAGTCGCAGAATTAGTGTTAAGTGGACATTTAGTTACAAAACTGAAAAATGCTCCAATTACATCTGTCGATGTAGAAAGAAGTTTTTCTATATATAAATATATGTTTAGTGATAGGAGGCAATCATTTTTGTTGGAGAATTTTGAAAAACATTTGATTATCAATTGTTTTAATAATATGTCTGATTAATATGAACGTTTTTATTAATAATTAATTGTAATTAGCTTACTAGTAATAACCATAATAGTGTAAGATTATTTTTTTAATGTATCTAATTGTATTTAATTAATCTAATAAATATTCTTAATTTCAAGATTTTCTATCTTTTTTCTTTCCAGAAGGCAAAAGTAGTTGCATATCTTGCATATATTTGGTTATATTTTTTTAAATCTCTGCAAATTTTCGCTAGAGACAGTGCATATATATCCGCATATTTTTCAGATTTTCTTTGCATATTTTCCGCGCTCTAATTATTACATAGTATGTACTTAAAGTTTTACTTGGACCAAATGTACCCAGAACAGAACACAAAAGTTAAATCTTGGGTTTCTTTTAAAATTGGAATAACTAAACTAAAGGGAATCTGCTTTTTAAAGTTCAATATGAAGCCTTTCTGTAGTGTAATATCTTAAAAGAGAAAAAGGTGGAACGCAGCTTAAGGGAAGAGTTTGGTGCAAAAAGATCGTTGCTTGTATTGCAGCAAACGTTAAACCTTAAACGTTAAACTTAAACTTTTCGAGGCACCTTTTCAAAAACAACGCAAATAGCGAAAGTGTCGAAAAAATTATTGTATTACCAAAGGATCGTAAAAGAAAACACATGATTGCTCTTTTACCGAAACTTCAATTTTATATGATGGAAATATAATTATACCTGCATAGGTGGGTCTCTATGCAGCTGAAAATCAGACTTTATCGACAGATTATTTCTTTCTTATAATTTGCATCCTTCTAGCCACTTCGCATCTATGTAGCTGGCTGGGTGGGCTACGCCACAGTTGGCACATTTTGGTTTGCTGTTTTAATTCATTTTGTATTCATTTGTGTTGTGTTGTTCAGCACATTTTACGCATCTTGATTCTCTGTTGCAGAATCTGTTAGTGTATCCATAAGTTTGGCATTTCTTCCATTGGGAGGCAAGTTTTGATTTTCTTAAGGATTCTATTTCAACCTTCATCTCACCTTTTATCTCGTATTTTTTTAATGTCTTTACCGTTTTTAAAACTTAGCATAAATAGCGGAGAGGGTTTCTTCTCTTTTCTCTGCAGAATATTAACGGCTTCTATTATTTTGTATCCTTGATGAGATAAATTTTCTACTATGTTTTCTGGAGCGCATGAAAGGCGCGGTTTCCTCGCCATGACTTTCATGGTTCTTGTTTGTTTATTTTCGTACGAGTGCCAAAGGTGCTTTTTTTCATTTAGTAAGTTTGTAGTAAGTCTTCTATATTCTTCTGCAGAAGCTGCGTTTATTTTCACCTCCTTGATAGGTATTCATTATAATTGCTTGAAATATAAATTTTTTGATTTTAATCCGCGTTGTAATGCATCATAGTCTTTAATTTGGCTCGAAACAATTATATGTTATACATAATAACGCTGCAACCCTTTCTAGGAAGATATTCAAGTGAGAGGCGCTAATACAAATGGGGAAAACAATAATAACATTTTGGAAATCTTTAACATCAGTAAACACAAACCCAAAGGAGTGCTATTATCAGGCTTAGGATAAATATTAAATATGCACCTAAAATTTGGAATATATGCACGCAAATATTCACGTAGAATACCGAAAGTAAGCACTTAAATATGCACTTTAAATTATAGTTGTTTAAGTATAAGTAGGGTCTGGATAGATACAAAAACTGATACTAATAAAAGTAATTAATAATAAAATAAATTTAAGATAATAATAAATAAAATTAAGATTAATTTTAAATATTATTGTTACATTTAGTAATTACATGATGTAGTAAATAGTCGCTTTAAATAATTAGGTACCGGCGTTCGAATGAACAGGGGGCAATAAAGCGGTTATTTACTGCCTGGTGCTCACCACATCCCACATGTCATGTATTTCGTACGCGACAACCGGGTGTGCGAGCAAAAATAGGAGAGCTTTAACCTTCCGCCTTGCAGGCCAAAATCCTTCATGGGGCATAGAACCTCACTATCAATAAATTTCTATTATCAGAAAGAAATCAAGTGGGAAATATACGTTTACCTGGGCTATAAACCCTAAACCATTCTAAGAATTGAGGGAAATGAATTTGCACTGACTAGTAAAAGATTAGCATGAATCTCTGGAAGCGCTTAATCTTAAAATTTAGGAATATTCCCCAAAAATAGAAACAGATGTGTTTTTCATGCTGTCCGACTTTGAAGATACTGACAACTATCAAAATAATTATAGTTGATACAGATTGATATCAAAATTTTAAAAGTATGCAGCATTTATCAGAAACATTCAAAATATGGATTTGCATTTATGCAGATATGCAAATGCATAATTATCCAAAACCTAGTTATTATTCTAGAAAACAGGCTTCTTCCGAAAACAATTACAGCCGAACAGGTACAATAATAAATTTTTAGTTTAACAAAATTATTACCAAAAAATATTATATAGGTTTTCTAATCTAGATTATTATAACGTTATATTTATAATATATATATTATAATTATAACCTCTGACACTCACTTAAAATATTTCTGCTTGCTAGTGTAAAGCAGACAATATTTGCTATTGATGTCTGATAATCTACGACTTTTATCTTGTAACAAAAAAACATAGCACTTTCAATTTTACTTGTACCGACAGGAAGTAATTTTGCCCTTTCTAAAGAGTTTACGCTAACAGATGTACCATCTTTGCCATCTTCTATAATTTCAAAAACATACATTAGTGTAATGACACCCACTTCATACGTTCTTTATTTAGTTGCAATGCTTTCTTTAACAGTTAAATTAATTAAAAAATTATTACCTGGTTCTATCAAAACATTTCTATTTTTTTTATTAGAAACTCAACTACTAGGAACTTAAATTAATTTTCGATAAAAGATATTTTTCGTTTGTTCTACATAGATAGTTTTGTTTGTATACCATACATTTCCTTTCAGTAGGGATGTCTAGCTATTGCTTAATGCAGAAAATATACAGAGCGCGGTTTTAGACTTTTGTGTTTCATCACTGTAACCTATCTTTCTAGTGAGAAGTAAAGAAGATAAATAGTGCCTACACGTAAATTTATTCATTTGTTTTTTTTCAATTCTGTAGCTTAATACTCCAAAATAGAAAAAGGTAGAACATAGCTTACGGAAGGCAAAAGTTTGGGGCAAAAACACAGTATAACCCGGGTTATTAGATGCCATTAGACAACAAAATATTGCACAGGTAATATATTACAACTGCATTTGCGACGATTCTGTAATTTTGAGTTAATTTTAATATACAGGGTGTTTCGGAATTGTACGGTACTATTTTAGGGATGTATTCTCCAGCACAAAATAAACAAAAAAGTTCATACAAACATATGGCTCAAATTAATTTATTACCGAGATATTGAAAGTTAAAGATAAATAACTAAAAGTCCGAAGTTAATCAAGTAGTCAATTGCATACCGCTTAGTTTTTTAACAGTTGATTAAAACATCCGTCATTAAATCTGTTGATTAGTATTAAGTAACCTGTTTTACTAGTTCATGCTCGTTTTCGTCTGAGTTAATAGTACTTTGGAGACTCTTCAGTTTGTTATTGTCATGGGATACACCACAAATTTGTTCAGTATTGCAGAACAAACAGACATGCTTTTAATTTATGGCGAGATACGTAAAAATGGCGCTGTTGCTGTTCGAAGATACCATGAAACATTTCCCACTAGAAGGATACCAAATCGTAAAACGTTTGAAGGCATTGAAAGACGTCTTAGGGAGACTCGCACGCTAAAGCCTGAACGAATAAACGCTGATCGGCAAAGATTTCGACGAACTGCAAACGTTGAAGAAGGGATACTCAATGCTGTTCAATTATCTCCTAGTACTAGCACCAGAAGATTGTCACTTCGTTTCAATTTATCCTGTACAAGGGTATGGCGAACATTGCGTGAGCAACAATTGTATCCATTTCACGTTACGTCTGTGCAAGATCTGTTACCAGAAGATTATAACAAGCCCAGAAATTTCTTCCAGTGGTTAATTCGACAATGCACACGAGATCCTAACTTCCTTAGCTGCCTGCTGGTTACCGATGAATCATGTTTTACAAGAAATGGTATTACTAATTTTCGAAACACTCGTGCTTGGAACGAAGAAAACCCTCATGCGACTGCTAGTACGCATTACCAACATACCTTTTCATTAAATGTCTGGTGTGGTCTTCTTGGTGACAATCTCATCGGCCCCTTCTTTTTATCAACAAGGCTTTCAGGAATATCTTACTTGCATTTTTTGCAAAATGATCAGTATGACCTTCTAGAAGACATTCCGATTGCCAATAGACAGGGGATGTGGTCTATGCACGACGGTGCCCCTGCTCTCTTTTATCATATTGTCACTGATTATTTAAACATAACATATAGTAATCAATGGGTTGGTCGAACGGACCTGTTAAATGGCCACCACGATCTCCTGATATAACGCCATTAGATTATTTTGTGTGGTGCTAGATGAAGTCTATGGTTTATTCTACGTCTGTTGGCACATAAGAAGAGCTAAGGAATCGCATCGTGGAAGCAGCAGCAACTATCAAGGGTCGTCCTGATGTTCAAAGGCGTGCCAGAGAAGCATGGATTCATCGTGCTGAATGCTGCATTCAACAAAATGGAGACCACTTTGAACATTTACTCTGAATGTTTTATTTTTAAATAAATATCTTGAACTTTCAATATCTCGGTAATAAATTAATTTGAGCCATATGTTTGTATGAAGTTTTTTGCTTGTTTCGTGCTGGAGAACACATCCATAAAATAGTGCCGTGCAATTCCGAAACACCCTGTATATATTTGCACATTATTATGGCACATTTTACGTAGCATTGAAATGTTATCTTATTTTTCTAGCTAGACGATTTTCGAAATATTCGCATTAACTTTGTTTTATAAATACATTGCAACAAGCTTTTTGTTTGTGCTTACTTCAATACCATATTTGTTTTACTTTCTTTTCAAATTATTAGAGTATAATATCCACAAAACTATTTACATATTAGTAGACCTCCCCGTTTTTTAAATTTAATATTGTTTGCAAGTTGTTAGTTACTAAATAATTATTGATTTATCAATGAAATCCTGACTATTTTATAGAACAATGATTAGTGAAGTAAATTGTAATTCTTAACCTCCGTCACATTATTGTTATTTAAATAATATAGGCCCTTTAAATTCGCTACACATTGTCTAAAAACTGAATTTATTTTTGCCTTTTAATAATTTAAGTTCGTTTTTTGGTGATAAGTATTTATATTGCTCAAAATACAGTAACTAAACATATTTTGGATGGAGAGTTACTTTAAACAAATAATGGCAATGTTTATTTGATTTTTTTTTTACTTAAGCAATCCATTTTAAGTAAGACATTGATTAACAATTAAATGTGCTAATAGGGTGTCTACAATTTCGTATAAATTTGCTATAAATATGATCTATTTTCCTGCAATTTTTAGTGTAATTGCACATTATCATTTAAAGTCAGTTTTTTAACATAATAGTTGATAATATTTTTGCCAAGTCAAGGTCTACTAATGTTAAAATAGTTTTGTAACTGTAATTTTGTTAATTTTATATATAAATTAAACCACATGGTATTGGACTAAACAGAAACCTACGGCGTGTATTTAAACAACAAAGAAAGTATCCTCATAATTTGCAAGTATTTTATTATAAATAAAAACATTGGGTTTTCCTATTTTTAGACAAAACTAAAAGTTATTTTCTTATTTAAATGTTAGGTGTTAATAAATAATGCTAATAGTACTCAACCGAATTTGTAGCTCTTGCGATTTACGAGATTTCCATGCAGACGCATAGAAATAATTTTAAAAATAAATAAATCAAAAAATGCAGTTGTACGACTAACCCAGCGATTAGCAAAGTGTTTTTCCAAGAAACCAAGCTGCTTTTTGTGATAAGTATTTCTTATGCCCAAAATACAGTAACTAAACATATTTTTGACAAGTTACTTTAAACAAATAATGGCAATTTTTGTTCGATGTTTTTTTATCTCTCTTAAGTAAGACATTGATTATCAGATAAATGCGCTAATAGGGTGTATACAATTTCGTATGAACTTGCTTTAAATGTGGTCTATTTTCCTGCAATTTTTAGTGTATTTGCACATTATTATTTAAAGTCATTTTTTTAACATAACAATTGATAATATCTTTGCAAGGTTAAGGCCTACTAATTTTAAGATAGTTTTATAACTGGAATTTTGTTAATTTTATAAATTAAATTAAACAACATGGTACTGGACTAAACAGAAACCCGCGGCGTGTATTTAAACAACAAAGAAAGTATCCTAAGAAAGTGTAAGTATTTTCTTATAAATAAAAACATTGAGACTTTTCTATTTTTTAGACAAAACTAAGTCATTTTCTTATTTAAATGTTAAGTATTAATAAGTAATGCTACTAGTACTTTGTACTTTCTTGTACCGAATTTGTAGCTCTTACGATTTACGAGATTTCCATGCACACGCATGGTGTTAATAAATAATGCTAATAGTACTCAACCGAATTTGTAGCTCTTGCGATTTACGAGATTTCCATGCAGACGCATAGAAATAATTTTAAAAATAAATAAATTAAAAAATGCAGTTGTACGACTAACGCAGCGATTAGCAAAGTGTTTTTCCAAGAAACCAAGCTGCAACTATATCCGCGATGTTGCCAAGCGTGTAGGATCGCAAGTTGACTGGAAAATATATCTTGCGGTTTTATACACAAAAGGCGCTGCGGCGCTCTCTACAGTGGAGTTAGATGAACTTCTAGAGTATAAAATCGAGCAAAATGGGTACAAACTGAGCTCCGGGCAAAAATTTGAATTTCACCACCCCTTGACCTCTCCTCTTGAATGAGTACGATATACACAGGGATACAAGATGAGATCCAAAATCGGATCTCACCTTAAAAAAAGGATCTCCTCTTGTACAGTTTGTAATTCCAAAAGATCTCGACTTGTACCGAAAATAAATATATATATATATATATGTAATTAGGAAATATGCAACTAATTTAAGTAAGTGATTCAAAGTTTACGAGTTATATCAAAGGGTAATGAACAAGTACCTACATAACATTTTCATATAAACTAATTAAACAATACACCCCAGTACCAGTTTGCAATTTAAGTAGCTGAAACGGATATATAAAACTCGGTACAAATTGAATATATTTATTGAAGAAAAGTTAAACTTCGGCTGCAAATTGACTTGTAATTATTTACCCCTTGCATTCACCTGTACAGGCTAGGAAACTGCAGAAAACCTAGTCAGGATAATGTATGCATCTTGTAAGTTATCTTGCCAATAAGATTGAAACACACATCAACAGGATAACGCAAAGGAGGAAGAAAGAGACCCCCGGTATAATCTTGCAGGAGTGCCGGGCACTTGAATTGCTAGTGAATAAAAAGATGAGATCTGAGAGACACTGAAAAGTAGATAAATATTCCACTGAAAATTCCGATTATATTCAAGAAATTTCTTTAGAGATCTATTAAACCTAGTTAACATTACAGTGATTATATAAAATTTAAAATTAAAGGGCTTCTATAGCAAACACTTGAGTACTAAACCAGGTTGGACAATTTAGCACACTTTTGCCGTTTTGATTTTTCTGCAAGCCTTTTCCGAGACTCTTCTTTGCAACAGAATGCAACTCATTATTCGAAAGTCAAAAATTACTTGTTTAATTACATGTTTCTTATGATTTTCACATCCTAATACATATCCTGCTAACAGTGGATTTCGTTTCAGATTTGTTGCAACAATATCTTGTATAATAATTTCAATATTTTTTTAATATTGTTAGCATCGTAGATGAAACTTTTAAAGAATTTCTTGACTTTACTTGAATGAAGTCAGCATAATTGTCATATCCAGTACCCAAGAGTGTACGAAAGCATTCAAGACAGAACATTTTTGTTTTATATCGCCGGGCAATATAACCAGAAACATATACAAATGCTTCTTCGTTGTCAGAAAATGGCAATTCTTTAATCACAGCATGTATGTCACCATCTACAAGTTTTTTCAAGTATTCGTTTTTTAGAGAGGCATCAGATGATTTGAGAACGTCTTTGGATTTCACCAGAGATTTTAACATGTTACCACCTGTAATATTACTGCCCCTAGGTGGCTTTATTAAGAAATACAAGAACATCCGTTTAAAAATCTGAGCTACTTGATAAGATTGGGGATGAGAATTATCACCACAAGCTGGTCTATTTAATCCAGAGAAGTGCTAAAAGTATTAATATGTATTTTAATATTGCTGTATAATACCTAGGTATTTTTTTATCTATTTTCGGGCCGATTACACCAACAAAACTTAAAGAGTAAATTTTGCGTAAGATACAAATTTAGAATATTTATACTACTATTTCGTTGTGTAGTAGTTTGTATTTTAAGCCAGATTAATTCGTTTTCAAATTGCATAAGTGCAATTTATTCTAAATATGAATATTATACGAACTTCAAGTGGATCTTGGTTTATAGGAGCTGTCATTAAATATTTATATCCTAATTCTGTAATTAAATATTTGAACTATTGTCTATTGTAGCATGTATAATAGCCAAGAGTCCTCCTGATATAGATTTACTTAGATAATAATTAATGTCAGCACACTGTTCCCATAAGTTTAAGTATGTAATAAAATCGTCGAGTATCTAAAATGTTTGTTTTTTTAGCTAACTACAAAGAGGTATGTCTTTTTAAAAATTGTCGAACTTTGCATGTAGGATGTACGCTTTGACTACTAAAGGGAAATCAGTGTTATTGCTGCATATATATGATGCCATTGTCGGTTTTTTATTTTTTAACATTTCCTGGAATAGAATTGATTGAAAAATAAAAAATTCCAAAAAATATTAATGTCTTTTACTCTATATTCCACTATTACTTCATGAACGAGAAAACTAGGTAAAGGTTTGTAAATTAGGAAAGTAGAATTTAGAATTTGTATAGCTAGCTTCATAATTAGGATTGTCACTAAAAAAGGTGCCCAGAAACTGCATACATGCGAAATTAAAAGATTTGTTTGATTTCAATGATAACCCAAAAGTCAGCATGGCAATGGCACTGATTTCCGTACTGCACACGTAATCCTAGTGGATACCCTCTACAGTTTTACGTTTGTATAAATATAATATGATTCATTTTATATTATGGAAATATACTCTATTCGAATTTAAGTGAAGAGCATGTTGATTATTTGAATTTAAAACATGACTCAGTAAATTGAATCTACAACAAAACTATGGTGTTGCTGCACTGTCTTCTAATCTAAGTACATCTTTGTATTTTGTGTAATAAAAGACAAAGATTGTTTTACGTAAAAATATATTTACTTACTTTTGGAACACTAAATAAGTTTTGCTTATTTCCGCATAATAAACGTTGCTTTATTATAATATATTACTAATACAACAACAGAGTAACTTAAATAATTAACTGAACATATATATTAACTCGCTAACTAAGTTAATTCAGAAAATTAAATGATACTTTTAGTTGAATATTAACCAGACCGGAATAATTTAAAGGTACGTTTTCCTAGACGCGATCATCACTGAGCGATGATCGCTGGGCGATGATCGCTCAGTGATCATCGCTGGCACAAAACGCTGATGTGTTTTCCTACAAGCTTCTCCTGCGACAACTGCAGCAGTTTATTGATAATTTTGTTTATCGGTTGCTTGGTTGTGATCGGGAGTTTCGTGCATTTTATGATGAGTTTAAAGAAAAGTCTTCTTCTTGCGTATTTACTAACAGAGGAAGAAGACGATGATGATATTGCCGAGCAAATAATGCCTTCCTCCAGAAAAGGAGTGCATCAAATGTTCAAAGCAAAAAACGAGGAGGGTTGTTTCTTGCAACTCATCAAAAATCATTTGAGGAAAGATGTTGAAAAGTTTCGTGAATACTTTAGATTGATCCCGTCACAGTTCGATTTTATTTTGAGTTTAATTGAAGGCGATATCAGGAAGACAGCATACAATCGAAATCTCTACCCAATCAGTCCTGAGGAGAAACTTGCAATAACTTTGAGGTAAGTGAAAGAATTACATAGTGTATTTGAAACAAGTTTTTATTTTGCCGAAAAGGCTTATTTAGTTGATTATAATGGAAATAAATTTAAAGTATGAACAATATCAAAAAATAATAACGAAAACGTATTACAAGTCAGTTGTCATACATTGGCAAAACTTGCATCAGCTTGAGTGTCATATGTACTGTTATATTCAACCGATGAAATAATCGTAGGAGGGGAAGCAACATTTGTTGCAAAATATGTAGTGGCTGGTGTTGATTGTGAGGTAAAACTCGTGTACGGAACCCATTGTGAATTCTGCGTTTGGTTCTCAAGATTGGCAACAAGAGTTAAACATTGCAATTTGGCCTGAGTTCTGAGATCTGGACGTAATCTCTTAACTGACTTGGCGATGCTTTTGAAAAATAAATCAACATCATCCTCTTCTTCTGCAACTAAATGTTTGAAGATTTGGTTACGCTCTTTATCCCTTCTCTCGAGGAGGCTGGCAAATCTGTCTCTATTTTCTTTATGGGAATATTTTGTTTTTGTTGTGTAAGGTACAACTTTCTTTACAGGCCTGTCTGAAGTTTCCGGAGGTGCGTTAACAGATGGAAGTGGAGTAGTATATACACTGGTAGTAGGTGTACACTCCTTATTATTTGGCTCAAAAAAATCTGAACGTTGGGAACCATCCGTTTCCTCTTCTCTAACGTCTTCAGTGGCTGCATCCTCTGAGCAGCTCGGGATGTTGGAGATACTCTTTCGCTGATTATCCACAGACTGAAGGAATGACAATTTCTCTGCTAACTGCCATTTCTTTCTTTTTTTCTCAGGTTCAGCTTGAGAGCCTGTTGGTGTCTTCTCCCTCTTTTTCCGATCATAAGTATCCTTGATGTTTTTCCAACGCTTCTTACAGTCTGCAACTGATAAAGAGAGAGCAATCTTGTTAACAGTTTATATAATACATGTTTCTATTTATTTTACTTTATTTACTTATTTTATTTATTTTCTTTATTTTTTTTAAATTTTTTAATGTTTTTTCGTTACAGGTTTCTAGCAACAGGGGAATCCTATCATTCACTGTCGTTTCAATTCCGGATATCTGCTGGAGAAGTTAGTAAGATTGTTGCTTTGAAATTGAGTGCCCTACGGAAAAATCTGATGCCAATATGTTTGCCATCTTTATCACCAGAGGAAATAAAGCATAACACAAATCAGTTCTATGAAAGATGGGATTTCCCAAACTGTGCAGGTGCTATAGATGGTAAGCACATTCGAATCGTCTGCCCTAAGAAGACCGGTTCCCTTTTCTTCAATTATAAAGGATATTTCTCCATTGTCCTACTTGCTGTTGTTGACGCCAACTACAAATTTATGTTCATAGATGTAGGTTCATTCGGAAAGGAAGGGGATAGTGGAATTTTTGATAAATCGGAATTGGGAAAACAATTTACAGCTGGAAATCTATTTCCATCTCCATGTAAGCTACCGAAATCTGATATGGTGCTGCCTTGCGTATTTCTCGGTGACGAAGCTTTCAGACTGCATACTAATATGATGAGACCCTACCCGAGAGGTGATGCAGCAGTTGATGAACGAAAAGCTGTTTTCAATTATAGACTCAGCCGTGCTCGTCGAGTTTCTGAAAATGCTTTTGGGTTGCTGGCGCAAGTTTTCAGGATCTTTTATACACCAATCAATATACTCCCTTCACGAGTCGATGACGTCATTATAGTTTCCTGTTGCTTACACAACCTTCTCAGAGACCACTACCTCGAAACTCGTGGGAAAGCAAATTATGATTTTGACACAACTCAAGCCCTCCCAGTTGAAAACCTCATTGGCTTGGTAAGGACTGGTGGATTTGCAAATCATGAAGGGTTTTCAGTGAGAAATTCATTTACAAACTATTTTTCTGGAGTGGGCAGTGTGGGGTGGCAGAACCGTAATGTGAACAGAACAGACAATAATTAATTAATTATTAATTAATTCAATTACTTTAGTGACTGTATTATTAATATAAACTACATATTCTGTATTTGATTTTTTTTCAACTCACCTGATCTTTCCACATATTCTGCAATTTCTTTCCAAATATTGTCCTTCACTCGCGTATCGCGGTAGAGTGCATGTTGCATATCGTACAACGCTGGATGTTTTCTCACTGACTCGGTGAGTTTCTCGTCCTCTTCAGCGGAAAAATGCAGTTTTACGTTTTGCGATGACATTTTTCAACAAAAGGATACGTGCACAAATAACAAAAAAACGCTAGCGACTGCGATTATGACTCCTCCAAGAGCAGGCGACTATAGTCGCACAACGATCGACGCTAGCGACTCTAGCGATCATCGCGGGGAGGAAAATGATAACGTACAAACTCGGAAGAGGAG
>JABXWE010023766.1:0-19511 GCA_014611495.1 Limonius californicus | reverse complement strand
GGGCTCGCATTGGAATTGACGTCCTCAGGAGCGATGTTCTGATCAAGGTCATGGGCGACAATTGAGAAAATTGGAGCTTTTTTGGGGCTTGAGTGGTGGTTACCTTGCGGTAGAGGGGGCAAACTTCCAGCCTCGCTGTTGGTGGCGGCGCGGAGTTTTCACTGGATAAGACCGTTGAGAGGTTGCAGGGTAATAAGAAGAGCGGTTTTGTTATAGTTGACGAGAGTGCGGATATTCTTAAAGCCTTGGGATATCAGGAGGGAGTAGAAAGTTTTTGGGAAGAAAAATTATCGGGGATGTTCTTAATTGAGTATTTGATTAACTCGGGCTGGGAAACTGAAGAAGATGTTGACGAGTGGCGGGAGCGTGGGGAGCGGACGGATTGTGGGATAACAATTGGGAGTAATGGGGGTGGAACGCTCTCACCTGATGTTCCCTGTGTGCTGGGGGATCGCGCTGCGGTGGTGACGGTAGAGAGGCTGGCGGTGGTGGAAACGGCGGCGGCGGCGGAAGCGGAAACGGCGGCGGCGGCAATAGCGGCAGCGGATGCTGCAGCAGTGGCGCGGCGTTGGTTACGAGTCTGCGCTTCTTTGAACTCTTGATCTGCCATCTTGACGGATTGATGGCCACAGGTGTGTTCCATTCGACTTCTCGATTGGAACTAGAAAATCTTTGGTAACATCAACATACTTAAATAGTCACGAACTTGGAGGGAATATAGTGGGGCTGTAACATGTGACTGGTCGACTCTTGTCCAAACTGTTCTACATTAGGCAACTGCAATTTTTTGCAGCTAGTAAACGTATTGCTAATTTCTTAATATCTTCTAGGGTACGGAACGTCAGAAGTCCAAGAGCAATTTTTTTCATTCGACGAAAATACTTCAATTATTAATGGTGTTAAAAGGAGTTTATACTATGTATGTGAAAATTTGACAAGCGAACAAACTGACCAGTTACTGTTCCTTGTGAAGCGTGATATCGAAAAGAAAAAAAAAATAGATGTGTATGAAGAATTTGATCCAAACTACTTGGAATTATATATGTCACACTGGATGACAATTGAATATATTTCACCCACAGACTTAAAAAATTTGTACCGAATACTTCCAGCTATAGAAGACTGTGAAGTTGCAGAAAATATAAAATTGTGGGCACCTAATGCCATTGCCGGAGAAGGGAGAGCTATTGACTACTACCTCAACGAGTATTTTGTTATGCGAGATAAAATTCAGGATACTGATAAGTGTTACAACGTGGATCCTAAGTCTCCAGGAATCTGTCTGATAATTAACCAGGAACATTTTTACACAGAACCAGAGATAAATGATTCACTAAAAGTGAGTATTGTTATAAGTAGATTTTTAAGCGTATTTACCCAAAATTGGAACCGTTGCAGCATCGTTTAGCACCAGGAACAGAGAAGGAAAAGCTAGCAAACCGATATGGAACTAAGGTAGACTGCAACATATTAAATCATACATTTAGGAAATTTGGCTTCACTGTAAAAGTCAGAAACGATCTTGAGCATGATCAAATGGAAGAGGAAATTGAAAACGTCGTTACTGCAATTGATAATCATTCAAGTTTATTCATTTGTATTCTATCTCATGGTGATGAAGGTAGTTGTTGAATATTAATATTTGATTTAATTCATTTAATCTGCTTGCAATTCATATTCCCGACGCCCTAAGGGTATGAAGGGATAGCTAAACAAAAAAAAGAAGAATTTCATATTCGTTTTAGGTATGGTGTACGGTGTGAATAGTATTCAAGTAGATGTTGCCCGTATTCGAAATATTATGTCTAAAAGCAATCCAAGGTTAAACGAGAAACCAAAAATTTTAATTTTGCAGTCTTGTCAAGGAACTAATTTACATGAGTGTAAGTAGTTTTTGGGTAATTGTAGTGCTTGAAATGTATTTACTATATTTGAGTAGTTTTATGGTACAATAATTTTTACTGTTTGATAAAATGTTGTACATATTTTAAAAGAGGGCATTTTTATCAACAAATCAGTACCTAATGAACTTAAACTATTATGTAGTAACCAGCGATGGCGAGAAAACTGAATTTATACAAAGAGACACTCATACCGCAATTGTTCCACAAACATCCGACATGTTAGTATTTTGTGCTACTGTGCCAGGGTATGTAGCTTTACGTAGCTCAAAAGAAGGCAGTTGGTTTATCCAAGCCCTTTGTGATGCCATTTTAGAAGAAGCCGAACGGTAAGAAGATTCTGTGAATTGTTGTATTAAAATTTTCGCATTGTTTTGATTTCCTCTGTAAGTGATAACAGAAAGGAATTTTTTTAATTTACGTTTTTCTAGGGAACACTTTGGAGACCTCTGTACTTCGGTTGTACGTAAAGTTTGTAGCAAAAAATGGCAAACGGAAGAAGGAATACTTATTGGTATGATTCCAATTTTAGAATCCACATTAAGAAAAAAATTTTATTTGCCATACATAAAAAGGACCAATATTTATTAGTATTGCTTGTTTTATTTTATTTCTGTGTTTATTTAGCATTAGAAGTTTATTTTTTGTCATTTCATTATATTGTAATGTAATATAATTATATAATTATTGAGTACATGGCAATCCATTACTGGTACTTTGTAATTTGAGATTTACAAAGCTTGTTTAATTACGAGAAAGCAGTGTAAAATTGTTAGACTTTCCATATTTTATAGTAATCCACCAGTAGTGAGGACTAAAGTTTAATGTTTGTTATTTTTGTAATAAGCAGATACAGCATTTATTTTCTTACTGTCTTAAGCCTGTATGACATGATTTTAAATTTAATACAAAATTTACCTGTAAATTTGTAAATAAATTTCCTTAGTTTTACAGTTTCCTGTCTGGAATGTGTATCAATTTTAATGTTAAATTTAGCGTATGCGCTTGCATATCGATAAACATTTTAGGGATTTTTTTTGCCATTAAATGATTTACGTTTGAATGACCGGTATTTTGCTAAAAAGAAACTGTTTATTTTTTAAATTTCATTTCAGGTTATCCTGGATTTGATAATTTGTTTTGTTGGGAAAGTTATTATTATCATGAAAACAAACGATTCTTTGAAATCTGGCAAACATTGTTTTTCAACAACATTTTCATCTTTTACACACAACAGTAATAACTGCAGAATTTTGTAATTTAACACTGCTAGTTCTGGAGGCACCAATTACCAATATACTCGTATCTTACGAATAATAAGTGACAACATTTGTTTTGCAGAAAGTTGTGTACCGTGTATCTTCCAATAATGGTCCCCGGCATGTATTAGAAACCGACGTCTATTGGAGACCAGCGTTTATTAGCTCACGACTATGTTCTACATTAAATGGGAAGCGAGAAAGGAATATGTTAAAAAAATAGCGGCTACCATACGGTGCATTGCCTCGTCGTCCGACTCGTGTGATATGGCTTTGTTCCTGCGTGTTACTCTGTTGTTATACTCGCTTCCAGTATTTGTTTCCTTTTTTCCAGTAGCACCTGTTTCCATGCAGAACACGGCTGACTGTTCTTGAAACAGTGAATCAAATGATCCGATTTCCCAGCTTCATCATAAACATTTTTAGCACTGCCTCTTTGTATTCTTTTCCTCTCGTCTCCCTTGTTGTATATCCAGGTTGAGGTTTGCATCCTCGCCACTATCGAGATTTAACCTACACTAGCCGATATCACAGAGTATTTATACTGTAGCGATTCGTAAACTACAGGACATTTAGCGTCCTGCCCACGTTGTTGGCAGAATGCAGGACTTTTAAGCCTGAATCCGGGATGTCCTGCGAAATCGAAGACGATTGGCAACTCTAGATGAACCTGGTATATCAACTGTACAAGTGCAAAACATTGCACGAGATAACGTTAAAAGAACCACAAAAAATAGGAACTTAACAAACGTTTCTTTCAAAAAAAATCGTAAATGATGTTTAATTTAAACCAATTGTTAACATGAACGGAAATCAAACTTCGTTGATTGTGCATCCTAGCAATTTCTACCAAGGGGAATTACTGCGAGTCGACATATTATATTTGAAATTTTTATCGGCATTACTGTTTCAATTTTCATGTAAAGTTACTTATTTTCATGTAGCATATTGTGCCACCTTTAGTGATTTATTTAAACTGCTTGCAGATTGCATGAAACTGTACTATTATCATAACGCACAGCGCCATCTTTTGAGGCGCCATACTTTTAAAATTAGGTATCAGTGGGGTATCTTCAACTAAATCCTCTCTGGCGATGACATATTGACACATTGTACGAAACCGAGCGAGGCAGCGGACATTTAGCCGGGACTTGCATTCATCGACCATAGTGTCTACTGCGATACTTTTTCCTGCTCTAGGTGGCGCTAGCCGTAACAGTTGAAAATTAAAATATTTTTAACCAATAATTATTTCCAAAATATAAAATACTTTCGGATAATAATAACTAAATGTATAAATGGTTAATAGCATAAAAGTCAAAAATATTCGATTTTTTAGTATTACAAAAAAATTATTAAACAACAAAGTTTACGTTCGCATTATTACCTACACTTGCATTTTTTAGACGACGTAAAAACGTAACAATAGGTTGTGATATCATGTCCAGTATTCAATTAGGTATACAAATTAAAAAGTCAGCTAAAAATTATTACTGTTAGTTTGACTAAGAGCAATCTCTATTACAGAAAAAAATTGTTTTAGTAAGTAAAATGATTTGGGGGGGGGGGTCAAAATATTACACTACGTTAGATGCTAACAAGGGTTTTTGGCAAATTACACTAACAGAGAAATCATCATACCTTACAACGTTTGCTACACCTTTCGGAAGGACAGATTTTTAAGGCTAGAGTAAACCCAAATAGAGAAATACATGTACGTCATCAAAACCTGCGCGCCACAAGATTCGCCAGTGGCGTAACACATTGATATATATTAGGGATCAAAAACATTTTTTCGAAAACTTATAATAAATTGATTTATACATGACATCTGTGTACACACAAAATTACTTTTTTGTTTACGTACGTAAAAACGTAAAGGTCAAAGAAAAGGCCTTTCCGCGGACTCCGCACTTCTTGCTTGGAGTTTCCATATTTGAGGTTAGGTTTTTAACGGACGCCTATGCGCGAAGATTCACCCGAAACAGTAAGATGGACTCGTCCAGACGTAATTTGGTTAACAGCGCACGATGACGTACATGTATTTCTCTATTTGGGTTTACTCTACCATGCATGCATTGCATCGGAGATCTTCCAAAGAATTTTTTCCGAAATTTTTGCGGGCATAGAAGGGGTTAAAATTTATATTGATGATATAATCATCTATTCAAAAACAGGACAGCATCACAATCAGATATTGCACAAAGTGTTAGCCAGAACAAAAAAAAAGGGGGTGTTAAATTTAATAAAGGGAAACGCAGATTTCAACAAAAAAAAATTAAATATGTTGGGCATATTTTAACAGAACAAGGAATAATGCCTGATGTTGACAAAACAGAGCCTATAAATCAAATTCAGGTACCAACCAATCGCGAAGAATTAGGAAGATTTTTTGGCGTGGTGACCTATTTGTCAAGATTTATTCTCAATCTTTCACAGTTAACGTACAACTTAAGACAATTGATGAAAGAAAAAGTTGAGCGGCTGTGGGCCACGATCTATGAGAAGGAATTCGAACACCTGAAAACAGTAATATCAAGCCAACTGTTCTAGCATATTTTGACATGAAACAACAAACAACTTTATCGGTAGATAGCTCAACTCAAGTAAGAGTATTTGTGCAGTCATATTGCAAAATAGACCAATAGCTTATACCTCAAAATCACTGTCAAAAACACAAACAAGGTACGCTCAAATTGAAAAGGAGACTTTCATATCTATCCGTGTGTTTATAATGAACGAAAGTTAAAGGAAGCCGAATAGACAATACAGCACCGGACATAAATTACTATCATCTGTTACGGTCCAAAAAAGACGCACGTTGCGGCGCCAAATTTGTTACGGGCCAATTCTCGCTACGAGAATTATGGGACAAAGAAAATCGCACGTTGTCGTGCTAAGAAATTTTCGGTACGGCCAAACGCGCTTTTCTTGGACCGGCAAACAAAAGATGGTAACGGCCAGCGGCTTGCTCAGAGGAGTAGGGGGGAGTTCGCTAAAAATCGCTTATATAGAAAATGCTTAAAGTTGTGTACAGGGCGAGTCAAAATAAGTGGGCGCCACCTTCCAAAATCCAGCTGGTTTTTTGTAGGTCCTCGCGGAAGGTCGAGAAACCGGCAGCTCACGTGAATGGAACCTACCTTTAATTGTGCCTTCACCTAGATCTTAAAGCTTGCAAAATCCTTACATAAACATTCAGAACACAGTAATAAAAGACATGCGGAATTTTAACACACATATAATGAACTGTCAAAAGTGGCACAGAACATACAAAAATATATCTCAACGATAGAAAACTTTATAACGTAAAACAAAAACAGTACAAATTTCGAACGTTCGCACACAACTCTACGCCGCTGGTGCCAACGCTACATTTAAATACTTTTAATAACTACGTTGCCCAGTTGCGCAAGTTTACAGAAATAATATATTAAAATGAGCGTCTGTATATAATTTTTTACAAAACAAACAGTGGCTTCAGGTCACTGTTACTATTTTTATCAATGAACAAAAAAAGTCAATAAGTTTGAATTTTGCAAGTTACACGGGAAGTTTTGCTTCACAAAAACAACACCAAACTGGAAGTTTTTTTACCTTAAATTCTGTAGGAAGGCACAATCTTGTCGTTCCAGATACGGGGATGAAAATAAATTTGCTGAGAATGAAGACGTCCTTCGGGGCGGCGTTGGGGCGAGATATTAAATCCCCGAAAAGGCCAAATTGCTTCCAACGAAGTCAGCCGATGGGCAGACAGACGGGAAGTTCTCGACAACGGCAGAAAGAACCCAAATTCCAGGCACAACACTGTACGATGTATTTATTTATTTATTCATTTCCCTTTAACCTCACAAAGATCCGAACTAAGTTCGTAGGGACAATTAAAACTTTCAATTGTCCTAAACCAAGGCGTATCTTTTTGCTATCACTAAAATCTTTATCCGACGGTTCAGTCGATTAACGTTTGCCCTGTAGCAAACAAGAAAACGGTAACATAATACGATAGCAAACGCCGCGAGGAAAAGGAAAAAAAACGGTCTGCCGGTTCAACTATTACTTCCGAAAGTCTGGCTTCCACTCACTTTAAAATGCAATCGGAACCTGCGCTTCCCCTCCAAAGATTGCACAACATAACGAAATGTTCGGGAATGTTCTGGAAAATACGTCTCAATGCTTCTGCATGGTACTATTGTACAAACGAAAAACAATTCTTGGAAATATTTTTGTTCGGCAGAAACGGGATTACAAAAGAAAAAACCTTGGGACTCGTTTAACATAAATAAAATTCTGTACGGGGAAAAATATAAACGAAATTATAAATAGTGCTAAACCTGACGGAAATTTAAAATGCGAACGCTAAAACGAAGCTTAAATTACTATGAAGCGGCACAACTAAATTAGGGAATTAATCCGTACTATGAAGCGGCACAAAAATAACATAACAACATTTTAATTCGTATGAAACTTCATTATAAACAGCTACCAATATTTTAAGAAACATTTAGCAGAAGAACATAAGTAACTTATCTATGACTCTATATAAGTATATATAAAAATTCCATATACGAGGGTGGTTTATTATTTATTGTCCTTGATATAGAAGCAAATGACTTAGACATTGGAAGCAACTTTATTTCTCAACATAATCCTCTATCTATTTATTTATTTATTTATTTACTGTATGGCCTGTATATGTACATATGAATAAAAAAAGTAATACATACAATAAAATGTAAAATAGACTTACGAATACATATAAATATAGATATAAAATATATAAATTTAAAACGAGTGTATAATACAACAATAGTTTTGTTCTTGAAACTGTATACAGGGTGTTTATTAAACATAGGGCAAAATTTCAAGGGGTTATTCCCTGAACTATTCTAAGAATATTTTGTCCTTTGATGATTTTTGAAAAGCCGCTTTCTTTCGAAGATATAGGGCAAGAAAAATTTTCGACAAAACCAATTTTGATATTTTTCAAATTATTAATGTAGCCGAAATAAAAGTATGGCGTACTACACTGGGCTTACCGAGTATAAAATTTTTTTAAAAATGCCTTTATATCTTTTAACAACATTCCGATTACTAAGAACGGCTGTTTTATCCACTAACAGCTGGCAAGTGCAGGTATTGAAAAGAAAATCAGTTTATACATGGATGTCATTTGAATACGTCTCGTGGTTGATCATTTTGTATGTGTCGAATTTGTTGAGACTGATTGACGTTTGGCTGTTTGACGTGTATTTTCTGTCTTTAATACTTAAACTTTTGTTAGTGAAGTCCTCTATCATGAATCGCTATACGAACGCCGAGATGACTGACATGTATTTCATTTATGGACTTGCTGATGGCAATTCATTACAAGCTAGGCGGTTGTACATTAAACGATTTCTTGACTGTAATGTTCCTTCCAAAGTATTCATCAACGTCTTCATGAAACAGGCACATTGAAACGAAGTGGAGGACCAGGAAGGCCAATGACAGTAAGAACGGTAGAAGTAGAAGAGAATCTGCTGAACATGATAGAGGAAGCTCCAGGTACTTCTACTCGAAAAATTGCAAATACTTTGAATGTAAGTAATGGGACTGTTTGGAAAATTCTTAGGGAGTATTTGTTGTACCCATACCACATACAACGCGGTCAGACACTTCTTCCTGTTGGTTTTCCTCCACGTATTGCATTCTGTGAATGGCTTTTGCACACATTGGTTCAAATCCCTCAACTACTGACACTGATTCTTTTTACCGATGAAGCGAATTTCTCAAGAAATGCAATAAGAGATTTCCACAATAACCATGTGTGGGCTGAAGAAAATCCACATGAGATACTTGAAGATCGTTTTCAACATCAGTTCTTGTTGAACGTTCGGGTTGGAATTGTGGGTGACTGGCTAACTCGACCGGTATTTCTACCAGGAAGACTTACCGGCGAGGTATATCGCAACTTTTTGAAACAGACTCTACCTGAGTTTCTGGAGGATGTACCATTGGCAACAAGAAATGGAATGTGGTTTATGCACGATGGTGCACCAGCGTATTTTAGTGTGGTTGCTCGAGAGTTTTTAACAGTAACATACGAAGATCGCTGGATTGGTCGAGGTGGACCTCACTTATGGCATGCTCGATTCTCGGACTTAAACCCCCTGTATTATTTCCTATGGGGCCATCTAAAGTCATTGGTTTATTCTACTCCAGTAGAAAATGTGGAATTTTTAAGAAATCGGATAATTGCTGGGTGTAACTCAATAAGAAACGACCCTGGTGTTTTGAAAGAGTTCGGCAGTCAATGAGGAGAAGATTGGATTCTTGCATCGTAGTTGGAGATAGTCATTTTCAACAGTTCTTGTAGATTAAGAAACTTTACATGTAATTTTTGGTAATAAAATGTTGTTATTGTCGAAAATTTTTCTTCCTCTGTATCTTCGAAACAAAGCGGCTTTTCAAAAATCATCAATGGACAAAATA
This sequence comes from Limonius californicus, assembly GCA_014611495.1. Classification (NCBI taxonomy): domain Eukaryota; kingdom Metazoa; phylum Arthropoda; class Insecta; order Coleoptera; family Elateridae; genus Limonius; species Limonius californicus. Next base: position 9,883 of record JABXWE010023766.1, on the reverse strand, counting down.
TTCTTAGAATAGTTCAAGGAACAACCCCTTGAATTTTTGCTGTATGTTTAATAAACACCCTGTATATAACATTAGTGACTGTCGGAAAAGGTGCCAATTCTGGTCTCAGATGTTGGCGGGACTGCTAAAAAGTTTTCCATAATTTATTTTTAGTTTTAAGTTATGTTTTCCAGGGATTCTAATTTCCGGTTCTTCTTCTTCTACCCATGTGTGGGTATAGGCCTCCTAGTCACTCCCAATCTTCTCGGTTTGCTGCTCGTCTTCTCCATCTTAGAGCCGCTGTTCGTTTGATGTCGTCCGCTCATCTTTGCTGTGGTCTACCTTACTCTCTTTTACTCAACCATGGGCGCCATTGTTCTATTCTAGCGTTCCCTCTGTTGTCCGTTTGTCTAGTGTTGTTTCCAGAGAATCTCCATTTTAGTGTTATCACGTGTTTTCTTACGTCTGTTACTTTCGTTTTTAATCTGATCAATGTATTGGTTTTTCCGTCCCTTAGTGAGATGTGTAACATTTATATGTCCATTGCTCGTTGGGTTTTCGATATCTTGTCTTCTGGGTCAGGGTCCAGGTTTGAGCGCCGCCGTAGGTGAGGACTGGTAGAATGCACTCGTTGAATACCTTTCTTCTCAGATGTTGGAGTATGTTTTTGTTTCTGAGTATATAGCATAGTTTGCGAATGCGGCCCATTCTAGCTTCATTCTTCTTGTAATCTTTGAAGTTTGATTTTGTTTGTTTGGTTTGGTTTGTCCTAGGTAGATATATTCCGATACTTGTTCTAGTGCTATGTTGTTTATTTTGATTTGTCGTCTTCTGTGTTGGTCATTACTTTAGTTTTCTCTTTGTTCATATGTAGCCCAATTCTGTTGATTTTGTGTTGAGTTCTTGCGGCATAGCTTGGAGATCTTCGTTTTCCGCTATCTCTAGGATGTCGTCGGCATACTTTGGGTGATTTAAACGCGTTGCGTTGATGTTAATGACCTTGTGCTCCCATCTCAATTTTTGAAAATGTCTTCGAGGGCTGTAATGAATAGCGTAGGGGACACCGGATCTCCCTGGCGCATACCTCTTTTGATTGGGATCTCGTTGGTTTCCTCGCCCATTAGTGTTTTTATTGTCTTGTTCTTGTTTGCGTTGCTTATTAGCCCGGCATAGCGATGGTCTACTCTACTGCTCCATAGGGCTTGGTCTACTGCCCACATTTCTAGTAGATTAAAAGTCTTTTTGTAATCTACGAATGTCATGTATAGTGGTAGATGGTATTCTATGGCTTTCTCACGTAAGATTTTGAGGGTTAATAAGTGATCATTTGTGCTGAATCTTTTGCGGAATTCAGCCTGTTCGTTTGATTGATATAGTTCCAGTTTTTTGTCTATCTTTTTTGTGATTATTTTGCTTAGTAGTTTATATGATTACGACAACAGGGTAATTGGTCGGTAGTTTTTTAAGCATCTTTGTCTCCCTTTTTGTGGATTAGGATTGTATTTGCAAGTTTGGGATAAGCATTTATTGTATAATGTTTTGATACTTTTTTGTAGTACTCCCCTCCCCGTTGAATCATTTCTTTTGTAATACTCTCTGCACCAGGTGATTTGTTATTTTTTATGTCTTTTACTGCGGCTTCTATCTCGTCTTCCGTTATGTCCGGGAGATCTTCGCAGTTCACGTTTGTTATTTTTACTTGGAGTTTGTTGCGGATAGGTTCTGGCACGTTACCTTCTGATTAGTAAAGTTCTTCGTAAAACCTTTCGACCTCTTTCCGTATATACTCTTTATTTCGCAGTTCCTTCTCCTCTTTTTCATAAATAGCCAGGATTTGGGTTCTGTACATACCTATGTATCTATGAAGGTCCTACGTCGACCTCGACGTAGGACCCTCATGTTTCTGTTTTTTTCCGGTTACTTCTAGTATTTGTTTTTCTTTTCTTTTCCTGCTGTCTTACCTGCTCGTTTTACATAACCAGAAGGTTTAATTCTACCTCTCCAAAAGATATTATTTATGGCATTTTGATCGCGGTTTCTACCACAATTCTTTTGGAAAGAAGTTTCTTTGTACACAGTTGTATGAGGTTCTAAGTAAATGGAAGCATATTAGATCATAATAGTGCTCAAAACTTAATTCCTTAATCTATAAAACATACATACAACAGTGATGAAGTCTTATGTTTTACTATTTGCTTTTTCAAAATACCGTTTAGTGGTCATTATTAATTACACTGCTTAAATAATAAGAAGTGTTGTTAATGGATTATAGTTGGGTAGCATAACTCGTTGCATTTTCATGTAGATATAACTGTTCTAATGTTATGAAGTTATAAACTTCAAAGTAAAACAAAACGAAAGTAATTGCGAAACGGCAGCGGTCTAGCAAAACTTGTTTTACTGGCTCGTTGCAATAGATATTATAATACTATCTAATAATATCGCAATAATCAATATAGTTTCAGTTAAAAATGTTTGATTATACTTTTCGACGTATTTGCAAAAAGAATATTCCTCTCAAGGGTATGTGCAAGTACATTTGCATTCAACGAAAAAGTTTAGATTGCAGTTTCTTGACTCACAAACAGAAACATGAGTGTGATTAAGCTGAATATTTATTGAATACATTCGAAAGAGAAAACTCGCATACTTTGGTGCTTCTTTAGAACCTAATTTGTTAAATATTATTGCTGCACTTTTTCTTATGAATGCCTGTCTATGGTTCCATTTCCTACGAAAACATATTCATTGTCACTTTAACCAAACCTTTAGTTTTCAATTGCACAAATGTTGACAGATAGCTTGGTTCTCCGGTTAAGAAATACAAAAAAGTGAGGGGAAATGATTACAACTGCGTCAGAAATACACTACCTGGACGTTGATGGTAAAAGAAATTGTTAAAAGGAATCTCAGGACAATCACACTACGGAGAATATTAGATTGTTAGTAACTGTAGCCGTTTGATCTACAAAGGGTTTTGCCGTAATATTTTCACAGCGATCACTATTGTTAGTTTATACATACTGATGATGTCCCTCACTTCAGCCGGCATGCCAGGGGATTTTCTCATGTCTATGTATTTTGGAAAATGTTAGATTACCCAGAGCTCAATTACTTGACCGCTCAGTTCATCTCAGCGGAACCCTGTCTATTTTTAGGAAAGCGTCCATCTAAAGGTATTGGTTGCTGCAGCCTGTAAACTTTAGAGGCTAAGTTATTAGTTTCTGTGATGTTTTCGGTATAAGTCGTCAGAAATTCACCTTCATGAATGGACATACAAGGTCACATTCTGTATCAAAGGTCTTGTCAAAACTTTATTTCGCTGTGTGCTGCATCACAATGCTGTTATCATGATTTATAGAGGGTATAGCACAAACTAGCTTAGCCTTGCCTCACACCAAAGCGATGGGCCTATAAGAAAATGCGACCCTACTGGAACAGAACACTAATCACAGATAAAACAGTACAAGATAATAGACCTGATATCTCAATAATTGACAAAATAAAGAAACTGGTTTATCTAATAGATGTAGCGATACCAAACACACATAACATGCAATCCACATATGTGCAGAAATTTATCGAATATACAGAACTGGGTATCGAAATTTTATATTACATTATTATCGAAACAATGGAATATGGATAAAGCAGTAACAGTGCCAATTGTGCTCTCAACAACAGCAATCATACCTAAAGTTCTACATGAAAGTATTGGAGCTTCCAGCATTGCCGTACATACAATTACAAAAGGCCGCAATATTAAATACATGTCACTTAATACTACTACTACTTGATGTAATATCCGTACTGTGTGGAAACCGGGTTGACCCCGTGCAAATAAAAAAATATATATGTAATATAAATAATAATAGTTAGTAACTGTTTTTCGAAATCAAATTTTAAATCTTGCATGTGAAATAGGATTCGTAAATTGTTCTCATATAATATGTACACCCTCTATCTTAGATGCAAAATCATTTATGACATACCCGTATGTTTGTAGTAGCCTCTGTCAATTACTTAAACAATAAAATATTAAAAAATAATAAATATCAGCAAATATTGACGCTCGCTAGAATGGATCTATATCACAACGTCGACTCTATATTTTGCATTATCACAACGTCGACCGTAATCACAGCCTGTATTAGGTTACGGCTATCACAACGTCGACTAGTTTACCTTTACAGTTGTCACAACGCCGATTGTGATCACAACGTGGACCGTGATCATAATATCGCCCGCGATCTTGTTGTAGTTATCGTCGGTCAATATTAATTTTCATCGTCTCAATACTGTTAGTCATCTAAAAATATTGAGATGATTGTTATTATTTTTATTTTTTAATAAATTTTTATCTCCTCCTATGTATACGATAGAGCAGATGGTTCTTAACATTTTGATTGTTATTTTTGGCATAGAATTAACAGTGAATTGAAGTTATTATAAAAAATCTCAGATTTTTCTTAATGAATTGTATTTCTTTCTAAAAACTTTTAACTTTGGATGTGAATTACAAATAAAATGGGGTGATCCTGTTATCAAATTTACGCCCTCCTCATACTTCCCTTGCATGGCTATACATTTTTCACAATGTTAAAAAATCAATTTGTCCTCCTAAATAATCTTGAAATTTATGTTGTAGCGGTAGTGTCAAAACTTATGTAATTTGTAGGATTATCATATTTGGTAATATTTACACAGAGGTTCAAAAGAATCAAAATGTTAAGACTGCTGTTCTATCGTATGTATATATATATATATATATATATATATAAGGGAAGACCCTATTTCATTTCCATTTAAAAATATAGCGGGGATTAAGTGGAAATAAAAACAAAATACTAATCATCTAAGTAGTGGGATAACTAATATTATTGAGACTGTGAAAATTAATATTGATCGACGATATCGATAACAAGATCGTGCTTGATATTATGATTACGGTCGACTTTGTGATGGTCGACGTTGTGATAGCTCCAACCTAGTCCACGTTGTGATAATGCAAAATATAGAGTCGACGTTGTGATCAGTCGACGTTATCATCAGGCCCGCTAGAATTATGTATAAGGCCATTCGACAGACCTGTTGGTTTTGAGAACAAATGATTAAAATTGCATGTCTAATTCTTAAAGAGTGGAAATTTGTATAATCATTATCGTTAATATCCGATTAGGGAAATCTATGTTAAATCGCCACCATAAGTATTTCTTCGCCAGTATGTATTGTCGACGCCCTAGAAGGTAACATTTGTTTAAAACTGTTCTTGCACTTTATTAAATAACGATGTTAAAGTCAGCCACACGGAGTTTTCATTACTACGTAAGTTATTTTAGACACTATTGAAGAAAATTGTGCAAAGCTGTCCATATTCTATCCCCCACCTTTTCACAATTTAAAATCAGAAAATTTCTATAAATGTCATTCTTCGCACCCCATTCAGAATAAACCTTTTAAAATTACTCCCATAACCATTTCGTTCCTTAAAATACACTTTCTTCTACTTTCTTCTTCTTCTTCTTTCATATATGGTTTCCCATATAGGTAAGCAACTGCCTCTCTACTTCAATTCAAAAAGATAACAATATGTCGTTTTCGAGTATTTTGTATCTTACACGCCGTAGCGACCTTTCCTCCTGTGCCTGTCTTGCGAGTTTAAAGTGCACACACATAGGGGACCTACATTTTAACGTCGGCTCCGAAACAGGGAAAATGTAAACACGACCTTCTGATACTGGGAATTGAAGCCCAGATCTTTATCGTATAAGTATTTTCTAGACCACAACCACTATAGCAATATGCTATTCCATTAAAATAAAAAATATGGAGAGAGCAGTGAGATGAATGTATTAATTTGGAAAATTACACGACGTTTCTGTAAAAATACGATACCGAGTAATGAAACGAGCAAAAAAGCAAAAATACAATGGGTGTTCTGCTGTAACAAAATCTGTTTGTGTCCACAAAGACATACGTATTGCTTCTCGAATCGTGTACTTAAGATCTCCATATAGCTTAGCAATTCTTTTTAACTGCCATTAAAGGTAGATAGAATATCAATGTGAATATGTTACTTTTATGTTGATTACTACGCAATAGTTCTTTAAACAGTTGTACGTCGTATTTAACATTGATAGCTATAGGTACCTGGTAATGGCTACGAACATACTTCTGAATCTAGTCTACCGAACAGCTACAGTGGTATTATACAGAGTTAATCAAATGTATGAAACCATCCATATCCATATTTCTTGACTCAATCAAGTTATAATTTCCTTGATCGTATTGTGAAACAATAACACTTTTTCGATAATAATAAGTATGTTACTTTCGGAAAGAGACCGTATTGAGATATAGGTGATGATTGGTTTCGGATATAGAAGAAATACTCAGAAATAAGTTTTAAACCTCTTCAATACGACTCATCTAGATCGAGACCCTATATCACGAAGTACAGTATCCAAAACATTGAAACGATTCGAGCATATTGGGAATGTAAAGAATATTCGGGAATCAGGACGTCCAAAAACAGCAATTACGCCTGAAAAAGCATTAAATGTTGTAGTTTCAGCCGTGGATCAATCACATACTTCTTCAACTCAATTAGGCTTAGATAATGGAATAAGTAAAATGTTGGTAGTGAGAATTTTGAAGAAGGAGAACATGAAGCCGTATAAAGCGAATTTGATCCACTAACTGATTGAGGGCGATTCTGATAAAAGAAATGAATTTTGTGAAATTTTAATGAAGGGAGGTAATAACTTCATTGGGAATATCATGTTCTCCTATGAAGCCACTTTTTGTCTACCTGTGTAGGTCAACAGACAGAATTGTCGATACTGGGCTTTCGAGAATCCTCATTGGGCCCAAGAAAGCCATACTCAATTCCCCAGGAAATAGAATATTTGGGCTGGTATCATTGACGACAGAATTATTGGACCATTCTTTATTGAAGGAATATTGAATAGTGACAGATATCTCATGTTATTACAGAATGAAATTGTTCCTGCGCTGATAAATTTGTTCCCCGATGGAAATGGTGGAGTACGTCAAAATATTTGGTTCCAATAAGATTAGGTGCCACCGCATTTTGCACGTAATGTAAGACAATACCTTGATGACATATACAGAAAGCGATGGATAGGACGACCTAGGACTATCGAATGGCCAGCGCATTCTCCGGATCTGAGACCATTAGACTTCTTTCTGTGGGGACATATTAAGAATATCGTATACAAAGAAAGACCAGATAATCTCGAACATCTGAAAGTTGTTATCCGAAGAGTGATGGATGATATTCCACGAGAACACATCAGAAACAGTGTAGATGCAGTGTATAATCGTTTAGCTCATTGTGAGGCAGTCGATGGCCAACAATTTGAACACCTACTTAAATGAGTAGCCTCTCCTTGTTTTACTTAGATTTGATTATTAAAGAGTATTTTGTTCGTTTTCTTTGAGATATCTCTGTTATTATAGAAAATAAAGATATCATATGGTATATCAATGAACTCAATGGAAAATTCCCTATCGAATGTTATAAAAATATATAGGGTGTTTGATTTGAAATAATGAAGTTGACAGGAATTTCGGAAAAACTGCAAATGTCGCAACAATAGCGATGTTATTTTCGAATCCGCCATATTTTGAAATCACCCTATACGAAAATTCATAAAAATCTAACGAATGGTTACCGAGATATATGGATGGTTCCATACATTTGATTAACTCTGTATGTGCATTATAGGAATGAGTAAGCATTACATGATCTTAGCAAATACGCAGAGAACTGTTAAGTACTGAAGGCCGAATGAAATCAAAACCGTTACCTACTTTACTTTTTCCGTCTGTATACACAATATTTGAGTCAATTCTTTTGGATTCGGCTTGTACATAGATTTAGTTGCTTCCAACATTAGTTATTCAACATACATGCTTCAGATTAACTGTGACTGTGACATTCTAGAAACCGGTACATTAATTTAATCTCTTATTTTGGCGAATGTTGCCAAAATAGCCAATTTATTTTGCTGTAACTTTTAAGGTGGTTAACCTCCTGTATCATCGGAACCATTGAAGATCAAGCAAAATGCTTCAGGCGATAACTGTTCGAACAAGTTTTTGTGCTTTTGGAGTTTTGCTGGGACAAATGATAAAATGCCCAATATCAGAAGAAGCTTGTTCGGTGGGAACATTTAAATATAAAATAGATAAATTTCAATTTGACTTTACTGGTTCGAGTTTGATGCACTTTAATAGGAAGTCATTGACTCGAATTTACTGCATGTAATGAATTAGCAATTGTGCGTAATTTAACAATAATTGTTTCTAATGTTGCACCATAATTATGGTATAAGGACGTTTATGCATAATAATTCAACCAAGGTAGGCATTCCGTCTAGGCAACTTGAGGAATCGTTGACCTAGCTGTGAACTTCTTGTCCCAGATTATTTGTGGCAGGTTGAAGATGACCACACCACTGAGTTCTGTTTGTGGCGTTCTAGCAAGAACACGACCTTCCGCACGTAATATGTAATTATTACTAATTATGCGGTATTTAAGTGTCAATAAATAAACAAAATGTGCATTCCGTGCTTCCTACCTTTAAGTGAGAAAATTGTAGCTGAGTATTTCGTACTTCCCTTTCGTTTTTAAATATTAAATAGGTGCGAGACTTAAAATCGAAAAATGAAGAAGCTTTTAAGTTCAAGCACGTGGAGGTTCAAACGGAAAAGACTTATTTTCCTTTTACAGTGTGTAGTTTTCACACCTTTGGTGTGTTCGGCGCCCTTATTAAGCAACTATGATATATGGGGAGACTTTAAAAACAAGGAACTTAGTAACGAAGTGGTTAACAAAAATTATTTCAACATTAGCTCCTCAACTTTTCAAAAATTTCCTAGAGGTGTGTAAGTATTTGTAGTTCTACTGCCCTTTCTTTTAATGTAATCTAGCTCTTCTTCTGCTGGAAAATGATTAACTCTTAAAAACTGAATTGTTGGTTTCAAGATTAGTTCTTATTCCAGTATTAAATTTTTTCCCTGTGCCATTTGAAGAGGAATGTCTGTCTAATGACCGTCGTAGAAAGGGTAATGATTACTTATTCACGTGTTAGTTTTATGATGTTATACCTTTTACTTCCCTGTAGGGGTTTGCATGAACGCCTATGAGTGCAGAATTCAAAGTGGATCACATCACGGCCAGTGTGCACTAGGATTTGGAGTTTGTTGCGTGTGTAAGTGTTACTTATTTCATTCAATTATTTCCACTTTTTAACATGTCACGTCGGTTTCTACAACCTATATTATGCACTCGTTTGTAATGAAGGTAATGCAACGAGGTTGCGAGAATAACCTTGGCGTTGAATGAAGATCAAGGCTTCCTGTTACATAATTGTGAAAATTTCAGGGATTCAAAATGAAAATTGTCTTAACTTTTCTTTGATAAAAATTGTCAACGAAAATATGGACGTAAATATACATTCTATGAAATATTAGCTTTTGTATACATTACTCTATGGAATCTTGACAAAATATTCCATTGCCAACAGAATACATTTTTACTTGTATTGTAATGGCGAATATATTCATTATTTGACGGAAATATGCATTCTGTAACCCAAAATTTGGAATAGCCAACTGCAGCAGGCATTGTTTGATCCTAATAATTTCCGGAATTTTTCGGACTGGAAGCGGAAGTTAGATATATACAGGGTGTTTCTGAATAACATGCTAATATTTAAGGAGGATATTCTTGGGTCCATTTTGAGAAAAAAACTTCATATGAACATATGTCCTAAAGGTCTTAACTTTTGAACTACAGGGTGTTAAAGTTTTAAGAAAAAAATCTTTTTTTTATGATAACTTTGGTATGACCCTAGATATTTTTGTGAAACGTAGT
>JABXWE010023765.1:0-28602 GCA_014611495.1 Limonius californicus | reverse complement strand
TGTTTAAATATTTCATATTGTTCATAAACTACCAGGCTATTATATTTGTTTATATTATGTAAGACATCGAAATCTACAAGAGGGTCAAATTCATGCCCTTCGGCTAAAATATGTTCAGCAAAACTGGAAACGTTGTTATTCAACTGGTTATTTTTGATGGCTCTGAAATGTTCCCTAATACGGGTTTCGATGCTCCTAGAAGTCATCCCAACATAAACTCCATTACATTCCTTCCTCCCGCAATTTAATCTATAAATACCCGAATTTTTCTTTCTATCAAACTTATCCTTATTGTTACCCAAGACATTGCTAATTTTGTTACTGTTCCTAAAGACTACATTTATATTCTCTTTCTTGAAAATCTTAGCTACATAATCAGACAAAAAACCATAATACGGTAAAGTCACAAAATTCGCTGTTTGAGGTTTAACTGGAATTAATGCTGTGAATCTACAAATTTGCTCCTTATACATTTTTCTGTTCAAAATTTTTTCCAAATTATTTGAAGGGTCTGTTTAATTATTTCCCACTCCTTATTAAAATTCTGTTTGTTCATGGGGATCGACACTAATCTGTGGATAAGAGCATTAAACGCAGCTTGTTTATGACTAAAAGGACTGTTACTATTACAAGGTATGATATTGTCAGTGTGGGTGTTTTTTCTGAAAATACTGAACTCAAACTTGCCATCCGCAATCTTCAAATTCAAGTCAAGGAAAGGTATGGAATTATCCACATTACTCCTCTCAAAAGTGAAATTAATATTATTATGCCATGAGTTAATAAAATCCACAAAGTTTTCTAAATCAGAATCTTCCCCCCTGAACAAACAAATCACATCATCTACATACCTATACCAAAAAGTACAATTCTTTTTAAAGAACACACTGTTTTTGAGGTCTTTGTTTTCCAAAAAATCCATAAAAATTTCACTAAAAAGAGGGGATAAACTATTACCCATGGAGAGCCCGTTCTCTTGTTTATAGAAAATATTGTCAAATAAAAAGAAATTTTGCTCCATACACCTAGTGAACAGTTTCTGAAAATGAGTAGCTTGGACAACATCTAAATTAGTGTTGGGCCAAAAATCTTTAAGTAATTGGATACACTCCCCAGGAGGAACATTCGGGAAAAGGTTTTGAACATCAAAGCTAACCAAAAAAGACTTATCCGGGATAGGAATATTCTTAATTTTATTAATTAATTCATAACTGTTCTTAATACTAAACGTGGGGCTGAAATCAGTCATTTCTCTAAAAATACTATTTAACCATTACGCGATTTTACTGGCAGGGGAATTAATCTGTGAAATTACAGGGCGTAAAGGAACATCTTTAAAATTTTTGCTATTAGTTTTATGGATTTTAGGAAGACAGTATAACAAGGGTATTCTAGGATTCTTAACTATTAAACTTAATGGGTTAACAAACTGTTTAACGGTTTCCGAACATTCTTTAAGGCGGAAGGACCGACGGTTACGCAAAGCTTTACCACCAGAGGGTTGCGGTGTGTTTTTCTGTGAAGTATGCAACCAAATATGCTAAGTAAAAGATGGATTATTGCTACCACTGTTGCTACACAGCGGGAGATGAACCTTTCTCCTAATCCGTTGGTTTACCTGCTTGGGGTTGTAGATTGTAGTAAATATTATTTATTTGTAATTTTAATAATTTAACGAATGTTTTGGCACATAATATTTATTATTATAAAATACGTATCTTTTCCTTATTTCGGCAACTTATCAGAAAAAATTACAAAAATTATAAACAAAACTGGTACATATAATTAATCTTTTAAAACGCCAAAACACTTTAATTAACGCCAAAGATAAAACAGACGATTTATTGAAATCAGGTATTTACAAGTTAAATTGTTCGCACTATTCTTCAGACAATAAGAAATTTTGATATAAGATATATATTTATTATATTACATGATCTTCAACGAAGTCAAGCTTGAAGTTATAAATAAAAAAAACAATTACATTTACAATTTACAAAACAATAGTCACTATTCAACACCACAATATTATTTCTTGTTTTCTCAAGCTGGACTTGTTTCTTTTTTGTCTAGTTTTTTTCGAGCTTTAGTAATTTTTTCTTGTTGGGCTTCTACAATTGACGTAGAATCCCTAATCCGTAAACCTCTAGGTAATCTCGGATCCGCTAATTCCGGTAAGACGCAATCCAACCAAAAATTACTTAACTTTGGTAACATGTCATTTTCCCAAAATTCGGAGTCTTTTTCTATTTTTATAATTTCACAGTCTATATCTGTAAATAGCACAAAATAACATAATTCCCTGTCCGTAATATTTAGTTGGCCTTGAACTTGGTAATAGTAGTGATGGTTTTTCTTTAAATTTAGAGTGCCATCATTGATATTATATTGTACGCACAATTTTTTATTTTTTCTCGCACTTTTTTTTATATGTTGGTCTCTTATAGAATATAAACATTTCACTGCCACTATTGCGTTTTCTCCTACTAATCCATCAGGCGAAGCACCTATAAATGGTTTACGTTTATAAATGAAGAAACCGCAAGGGATAACCTGTAACCCCATTTTTTCTGTAAATAATTGTATTGCACGGTTTTCGTTCATTCTTCCATATCTTAGAGGCGCGGGAATATTTGTTGCATCTTTTGTAGACACTGTATAAAGCATTCTCTTTATTAATTCATGACATGAAGTAGTTTTTCTGCGTAAGCAAACCTTTCCGAATTCCGAAGCTGTTAATCTATCTCTTCTTATGTCATACCAGAGAGAATTCGTGGATTGTCCTACTGTGTCAGCTTGAATTTTTCCGGCATTGTTTTTTTCTTGTTCAAGTGACAAAAGTTTGTTATTCATCGCGGCTTCTAATTCTTCATCCGTCAAATCTGGCAAAGCTTGCAGAGCATTTGGGCCATAGTCTCTATCTGCACAGAAGTCTGCAGCTTGCCTTTTGCTTTTTAAAGATTTTCGCACCGTTTGTTTATACACGCGATGTTGTTCTCGAGAACGACATAAATATCGAACTTGTGTTTTATTAATCATCGACAGATGCCAAGACGGTCCCAAATTATATGCCAAACCAGCACCCAAACATCTCCTTCCATAGGAACCACTTGTGGTGTAATTGACTCGTTTTCCTCCAGAAAATTTGGCAATAAGTGACATGTATCGCTCGGCGTGATTTGTTGTCACATTCCTCTGCAATCGATCGGCTTTTCTTACAATATTGTCGATACTTTTTTCTACTTCTTGAAATAAGTTTGACTGTTTCAGCAGTGGGACTACATTTTCTTCGTTATCCGATTTCCTTTTACAAACTTCATTTCTACATAAATTATGCGATCCAAAAACATGGTACGGCAAGTTCTTTAAATCTTGTTTTAAGAAATGGACATTTGTGGATTTCGCAATGGCTGTTCTAACACCGATGGTAAACCTAGTTATTCGCGCTTTCAAAATACGACGGGCCTCTATATTAAAAGTAGTTTTCATTGCGCTTTTATGCAGGTTAGACGTAAATGCCTTGGTTATGTGATTAGCACATTCCAATTTATGCACATACCTTCCCTAGGACACGTTTTGTAAAACCTGGGCGTAAACACTAGAATCTCCGTCTCCAATTAAATATTTATAACGTAATCCATATTCTTTTTCACTTCTATTAAAACCATCGATTATGATATGCTGCTCCATAGAAGTAGAAGGTCCCTTGTAGTTTAAGTAGCACACATGTTCATTGCTAGATTTTGTGGCACAGGAATAACAAAATTTGTTTCGTACTCCAACAAACAATAGCTTTTTGGTTTTTTCGCCAATTATGCAAGCAACACCTGACATCGATGAATAGCCGTGTCCGTAGGAACGTTTGGCCCATCCTCCATCGACAATTACGGTTACATATGGAAACCATTTTCAATATTACCATCGGCAGTCGCTAACTTTTTTTCTTCGTCAGCTGCTTTTTTCATTTGCGAGCATAGTTCGGTTTCCCACTTATCGCCAATCTTTTTCTCGTGTTTCACAAAAGTTTATCTTGTCAAAGAGGGCACATTCAAGATTGATAATAGCTCCTGCAATTGGGAAAATCCTATGCCAATGCTCAAGCTTCCCCATACAAGCGATTCATTTACGTTTTGATATAGATGATGTTCCTGTGGATGTGTGTCAAGATACAGCGTTTTGCTACATGTTTCGCAATAATACTTTAATTTAGACACAATACCATTCCGTATTTCTTTTACAAATTTCATATTTCCCATAGTGCATTTGAAATCGTGAAACGTCAGTTTTTTAACTTCCTGGATAAAATAATTTATGTTTACAATACGGCAGTCTTCCAGAACATTCCGCTTGGCATTTTCGTCCTTTTCAATTTCCAATTCCGGCAATTCATCCTCGAGGATGCTGCAATTACATTAATTATAAAATATTGTTTCAAAATTAGTTCCACACGGTGGTAAATTTATAGCAAGCCACTTTAGTTTTTATTGGGACGTTTCACATATAATAATTTCATAAATTGTAGATTGCCTTTCGTGAAATTTCCCATATCCTAACAATATCCTATTATACCCACTATGTCTTACACCACTCATTACATTACTTACCCATCGTAATATGAAAGATGACTATCTTCTGGTACATACTCGTCAGACTGACATACCCGAAGCGCTTCCTCACGTTTTCGGCGCAATGTTTGCGAAATAGATGATCGCCCACGTTTTTTGGTTCTGCTAAATGTTCTCGGCATGTTTATTATTATTTTTATTAGAGATGCAGGAAACTAACTCACACACGTTTTAACGGCACAAAAAGTCGCGTTTTATTAAAAAAAAAACACCAATATTACATGCACCACCAAAGTTTGTACAGTTAATTGATCTCGAACACGAATAGACAAAGAAACTGTTTCTCGAAAATATGAAACAGCGATGCAATCACAAGTGAGGGCAAACACCAACTGCAATAATTTTTTGCTATTGGCCACTATGTCCATTCTACAAATTACTCATCATTCGGTATGTCACTGTTCATCTAAACCTAACTAATTATTGCAGTTATGAAAGACAAGCATAACAACATACTACTCGTTTAGTATGTATTAGTTGACAGTTATCCTGATCCTACTTAATTACTTCATTTTAATAATGCTTGACCATTAGCTAAGCGAGTTTTCTTAAAACTTTACCATTAAATTAACAAAGCTTTCTGATTTCCTTTTGAAATTTATCAGTAGCGTTACCTTTCAGTACCATAAATTTTGGATGTTTTATAAAATCTTTGACTTGTTTGACATACTCTTCCCTCTTAATAATAATATTTGCGTTGCCTTTATCCGCTTTTATTAAAGTAAGGTTATGGTCTTTGAACTTCTTCATGATATCTCTAAGATGTTTGTTTAAACTCCTCTGCCACGCCTTTAATTGAAATTTGTTGTCCGTAAACCAACCTATTATTTTATTAAAAGCAATATTGGCTCTAATTATGTCGTTAGATACGGATTTGACCTCCTTAATAGCTACTTCAGATTCCAAAGCTAAATTTTCAATATTATCTTCGGTAATTTTGAATTCATAGTTAGTCTTTGGTTTTGACCCAAAATATCCAATTCTTTCCCATTAAATTGCACGTTAGTTAAATTAATTACTCTGTCATGAAAAGGGTAAATTTTCTTATCCACAGATTAGTGTCGATCCCCATGAACAAACAGAATTTTAATAAGGAGTGGGAAATAATTAAACAGATTGCCAAGACTAACGGATACCCTTCAAATAATTTGGAAAAAATGCTGAACAGAAAAATGTATAAGGAGCAAATTTGTAGATTCACAGCATTAATTCCCATTAAACCTCAAACAGCGAATTTTGTGACTTTACCGTAGTATGGTTTTCTGTCTGATTATGTAGCTAAGATTTTCAAGAAAGAGAATATAAATGTAGCCTTTAGGAACAGTAACAAAATTAGCAATGTCTTGGGTAACAATAAGGATAAGTTTGATAGAAAGAAAAATTCGGGTATTTATAGATTAAATTGCGGGAGGAAGGAATGCAATGGAGTTTATGTTGGGATGACTTCTAGGAGCATCGAAACCCGTATTAGGGAACATTTCAGAGCCATCAAAAATAACCAGTTGAATAACAACGTTTCCAATTTTGCTGAACATATTTTAGCCGAAGGGCATGAATTTGACCCTCTTGTAGATTTCGATGTCTTACATAATGTAAACAAATATAATAGCCTGGTAGTTTATGAACAATATGAAATATTTAAACATTCTAAGAATTCACATTTTAATTGTGTCAATGATATAATTACTGAATGTCCGGTTTTACTTAAAATGATAGATTTCACCAAAGATTAGTACGTTAGTTTATTTGTAGTTTTCTACAGTTTGTTGGTCGAGTCGGTTGTTTATTGGGTAGATGCTAGATGGCACTTTGTTATTTTCCTGGTTGGTATATGTTCGCACTTGCGCCGTTTGTTCTGGTGACAATGTGCGTTTCTTGACATTTATTTGTGATTTAAAATTATTCCGGATTAATCCGACATTATGCATGTCGGATTGTTCAAATTTAAGATGAAAGCTTTGTGTATGGCGGTCTTTTAGACCTTCACATTTGTTTGTTAGAGTTAATTTTAGGTAAGATGTTGTTTAACCTCCAATTTCATTTTTGATGTTAACTTTTCGAATTTTATTTTAGTTTGTTTGCCTGAAGATGGCTTTTAAGTTAAAAAGGCCGAAACATATGTAGCATTATATTATATATTTTTGTGGAGGAGACTTATGTTTTATTTTTCTGATAATGTGGTTTTGTCTGTCTTGTACTCTTTTTCTACGTATTATTTCTGTGTATTATTTGTTGGATAAAATCAAATCATCTAATACAATAAAATGCAGTTTCTGAAATTTTTGTAGATATCCATAAAAATTAAAACCACATGATAAAAAAAATTATCTTTTGGCCTAATAGTAACAGAGTTGAATTCATTTTACATGTACTCAAATACCTTAAGAATCGACTATCGTTTACAATATGGTTAATCAAGTAAATCAGTTTTAATAATTCACTTGTTAGTTCATAATGCTGTTGTCTAATTAATTGATTAATTATGTACTATACCGTTTTTCATTATTCTTTATTGTTCTATTTCATCATGTTACATGTCTATATTCAGATGTATGGTGTTTCAATTGCAAACTTTTTAATAAAATTAAACCTGGTGATGATAATATTAATATATCAAGAAGCAACAGCAATAAAAAAAATATTCTTTCGCGATATCATGACACACTTTGGATTTTCAGCTGAACGTTTGAGAAATTAGAAAATAGTTATTTATGATAGATGGTATAGATGAACTTGGCAAATCTCGTTCTTTGAACTTCTCCACTCACAAAATAAAATATTGCACTTTTTTCTCACGCCGTTGTTTTTATTGTTGTATTTTATTGTTTTTATTTTTGTATTTGTATTTGATATGCTTGTACTTCTTTTCTATGCCAAATTTTGTCTGTATACAAGGTGAACTATTTTTCACTCGATCTAGCATGCTTATTAATTATAATAGAGAAAAAGTGTTAGATAATTTTGCATTCCGTGTCAAGACGTTTGCATTTGGCCGACACTTTGTAAATGAATTAAATTACTGAACTACAGTGTTACTTTGCATCATTCAGTGAGAAAAAGTATAAACTAAAACTAAAATAAAATAAATGCACTATTTTAATTAACAGAAAATTGTTGTTGAACCTAATTCAGCTAAATTACTAGAAATTCGGCAAGGTCGAAAAGTATACGATTGTGCCCAAGACTCCCAAACAATGAGTTCGTACTTCTAAAACTCTGAAGATCAAAGGGTTGTGTATCCCGGGCAGTTATTATAATGCTCAATTTTGAAAGATTTATGGGCGTTTTTTTATTGTTTGTTTTCTAAATGGAACTCTGGAGCTCAAGATAGATTACTGTACTACAGACAATAATAGAATTTTTCTGAAGCGGAACCACAATTATTATTACCAAGTGCAGGGATTATTGCACATACCTAACCAAGAGAGAAATGTGCTATTTTATAATCTATACCAAGGTAGGATTACACGTAGAGGAGATTAAAAGGTAAATTATAATAAACACGTACATACTATTAACTATTTTAAACTACTAGCAACATAGTAAAAGTATAGAATATAATTTTCCTATAATATTAGTTGTAGTTAGTCAATTTAATAATCTAATCCTAATCTACGTCTAATTTTCTAAACGATCCTTCCACTCCAAAAATATCAGAAGCTGTTTTTGGTGTCCCAGGCCTTCTAGATTCATCGGAAAAATACTGAGCATCTTCCAGAAACCAGTCGCGATAACCCTCCACTTTCTTTTTAAATTCAGCTGTAAAATTCAACATTCCTATAAATTTTAAGGAAATAGCAAAATTTGTTGTCAGTTACCTGTAATTTCATTGAGACAACCACTTTCACCCCCATACTGCTTAGGAAGAGCTGACAAGGGAATGTGTTTATAAAGTTGATTTAATTCGCTTTTCCCATAAGCTGCTATCTAAGAATAAATATTGTTCATAATAAATTTTTACCAGTGATAATGTATTAACAACACTTACTCTATTTTTAAGTTTGTCATTCATGAAGGCGAGAAAAAGATTTAAAACTGCTTGGAAATACGATGGAAGGTTAATACAGTGGATTTTTTTTACCCGTAGAGGATATGCATTTTGAACAATTAATAAAAATTTTTTAATATGTGATGGAGTACTTTGTAGCATATGATTTACGCTATAATGTTGTAAGTCTTCAAGTAGTACAGTACCAGCCACATTAAAATTATCATTTTCTTGTAACAGCACATCTGCTATCATTAGTGCCACTTTTATCAAATCTGCGAATGAGTTTTCCTCGGGTGAAACAAATTCCCACCGTACTAACAATGTAACAGGCGCTGCTGGGTCAGTTACATTAGTCAAAGGAACAAACAAACTGCAACAATATCGATGATAGTAGAAAGTAATTTATATGTAGTACCTCACCCTTTCTTCAAAATATCTTGGATTTCGGGCAGCAAGGGGTCTCTGTTAGAAAAGAATTCTGGAGTCAAACTTCTCATAGTATAGAAATTATCCAGCCGCTCTTTTGCTCGCTCAATACTAAACTTAGACCATCGTAAGAAGTTTAAAAGCCACTGGTCATCTAAAATATAACCAAATGAATGAGCAATTTTTAAAAAAGCTATTGTTTACCTGTTCGTGCACGCAGATGAGGTTGTTTCTCAAGCCACTCTCGAATCTGTTTGATGTCCTCTTCTATTCGACCAGGAACTTCATTTAGTTCACTTGAGGCTTTTATTTGCAATGCTTTTGGTAGAGGCCGAATCGTCATATTGGTACACAATGTGTTCGGTGGGACTGTAAATTAGATGTATTTTTATTTTCCAGTCCGCTAATAGTTTAGGCAATCGAAGTATCAAGGCCGCGGTTGATGATGTAGATAATGCAACTGGAAGTTGTTTTTCTAGTTAATATAAACAAAACTGGTTAGGCAATAGTGTTGTCTTTGTTGGACGTTTTTATTCAATTCGCAAACAAGATTGTTTTGCAGAAACCAAGCTTCACATATTTCTTGTACACTTTTTTTTTCTTCATTCTGTATGGTGTTCTTTTTCACACCGGGACGGGCGGTGGGAATTTTTACCAAATAAATATAATAAATAATGAAACGCTCACCGGTAGGGTCTCGAATTCGGTTCTGTATATTGATCAACACCGAATAATCGGGAACTCGGGTTTTGGCAGCTTCAGACATATACGGGGTGCACTCATAAAGTAAATACACAAACAGTCAACCCCATTTCAGTACACACCAGCAAAGCATGGAACACACAAGCAATAATACATTACTACATTAGCACTGCAACTTCTACAATTTTACTTACAGGGGGTCGGGTGTCCCCGCGTAGGATCCCGTGTAGCATCTAGTAGCTCACCTTTGGCGCCGTGACAGGACCGTCTCTTGTAGTTCTCGTTCAGGATGAGGTGTTCTTGACTGATGTACCTAACCTATAGCGGGTACCGGGTGACAGAATGCTACCACCGGTCAATGGGTTCAGTTCCCCCATGTAATTGTGAGCATCAACCGACCTCCGCCAGTCCCGTACGTGCATTCACAGGGAAAAGAGTGCAAGACAAGCTCCCCACGGGCCACTCTGCAAAGTGCAATGCAGAGATCACTGGCTGGTCAACCAGGTCGAGGTCAAGCCGAGTGATTAGGCCCAATCACCGACTCTCCCAAGCATTAAACTGCTTAAAACGGAAATCCTGCGCGGGTACACAACCCCCAGGAACCTTGGAGGGCCTACTGTCTCCCCAATCATAGGTACCACAGGCCTCAATCATAAGAACACAGTAATTGCCATTTATAACAGTACTACCTCAAGAATACTACATAAGCAAAAGCACTATCTATAGCTTCAATCAACAACTACTCATCTCGCTCAATCCCACTACATTACAGGTAGCCAATAAATAGGTAAAAATCACTTCAGTGCATTTATCAACTAAGCAACACCCGTATACTGTTAATTCACTTATCGCACGCGCGAACTCCTAACCCCGTATATGAAGGCACTACCTCGGCGGCCCCGCACCGATTACCCTAATTTCCCTAAATCTTACCTGAAAACACCAGTCTGCGACGAGTCTCGGATCTGGGAAAGGCATAACCATAAACATAATTTATTACCGAAGGGGGCTGGTAACCAAAATATTTAGAAAACAGATTTATTGACAACTATATGAGCATACAATAAATGTAAAAGGATTTGTCCAAAAATATTATTTATTCCTACAATTCATACTGCCATTCCCCCACCGGAACCGCTTTCGCATTACTTTAGGAGGGTGCGGGCGTCCCTTACATACTAAACATTCATGCAACGTGTACCCTAAACTTAACTAAGCGAAATGCGGTAGCCCCAGCTGGGATTCGAACGCCCCAGCGGATCCACTACATTTCGCTGTGACCTTGAGTGGCAACGCGTTCCCGCACTACTCCACCGAGGCCCCATTTCTTGTATAATTATCGTAAGCTTAGAGTGTTGGAATTGAACTGTGCATAGACCAATGACAGACGCAAATAAGCGACACCACATTATGTAACATAAAAAAGAAAAGGACTCATCAATCTGTTGCTGTTATTTAAGTACTGTAGTGTAACTCACCGGGCGGGGCCTACCCCTTCTACTCCGTTGAACGGTCAGTTTACTGATAACACTTGGATCGAATAATTAATCCTTTGATTGGTTCGGTCAGGTGATTGTTAACTTCCACACCATTGTCCATTAGATAATTACTTCTGTTTTAATACCATTTGAACACCTGAAAACCAGTTGCACTGGCGCACTCTCGATAGGGGAGGGACATCATCCACCTACGTCTCTGTGACAACCACACGAATTGCCTAACCCGAAACATGTAACATAGGATTCTGGGGCCGCTACGGCCAACGTGGATTTTATTCAGATACTGTTACACTAAAAAAGGAACAGTTTATACCCATATCAAATTTATACACCTAATACCATGTTGATTGAAACTTTTAGATTTGTTTTAGACCGTCCGTATGCTGATTTTTAACATGCTACATATATATTGCTGTTTCATTTGTTTAAAAATAAATATTAATTAAATTATATAATCGCCCCACGCTGGCAGCTTCATATTTGTATGCCGTGTTAAATAATTTTAGAATAAATATAAATTAAATAGCCCTACATTCACAAGACATATTTATATGCTTTGAATTATGTTTATAAAATAAATAATTCAAAAATAAACCTTCACGTTGGTTGCGCCAATAATACAAATTAAAATGAATTATTTGTTAATCGAAGAAATTGATTTTCCATTACATCAGCATATTTTATAATAACAAAATCTCAGGGTTCTAATAAACATATTAGTACTCCTGGTTTCTCCAAAGATAGTTATCTAATTACAATAATGAGTAAAGCAAATACATATAGAAATCAATTGTGAACTTATCTTTAATCTGCTACTTGTTGAACGAACCTTACATCCTGATTCCTTCAAAACTGCCAACGGTAGCAATTTTGCGCCCTTTCATTCTGATGTTTCATCTCGACAAGTCGCTGACTGGAACCAGGATTGTTGACAATGCGGTTCTTACAACTTTTGTTAGTTAAAAGTTGTTAAAATCCAATGAAATACTTCAATAACTTTTGTTTAAGTGTATTAAACAGATCAGGTAAGCAGCTTTGTTCATTAATATTTTAATTCAACCAAGATTGCTTTTTATGAATTATAACTTTATTTATATTTCGGGAACGTTGAAAATAATCAATACAATTCGAACTCTAGGCTCCAGGTTAGTTTTATATTTATAAATTAAACACTTTCGCAGATTTAACTTAGATAAGATTTATTAATCTTTCCAACACATAACAATCACATCACATACGTATAATTTCGAAATTTAAATGAACTTCATCGAACATACACAAACTTGTAACCTCAAAACAGAATGTAAATAAACCTTGGCCACGCCCAAAGTTTGCAAAGTTAGACTCTAATAAAGTTTTATGTTAAATTCGGAGCAAATAATACTTGCTTCCACTATGAGCCCTTTGAAGCGACTCAATTCCAAAAGTTTCCACAAAATCCTTCTTAAATTTAAAAATGTACCAATCAGGACACAGAAAACAATCGCTAAAATCTACAGCTGACTTGAATCATTACAAAACTGTTAACAACAAGATTAATACAATAAATTTCAACAAAGTTCATATTTATAATCTACATACAATTTAGAAACTTTTAATATCAATTAAGCCATGATTTGAGACAAAAAATATACACGTGGTAAAAATATTAATTTTATACAAATTTCACTTAAAACTTCTCAAAATCATTATAAACATAAACATAAATCACTAAAAAATGTACAAAAATACAAATACATCCTTCACATCTATAATTAATAATATAAATAAGCAAAATTCAAAAATAACCTCACAAATCTAATAAATCCCTAATTTTATTATTATGTAATTAAACAAAAAAATTCTGATTAACCAAACTGCTTCAATCCTTCCTTTATACAATACAAAACCAAATTTAAACCAGAATAACTCTTTCAATACAAATTAAACCCTATACACACAAATAAATAAGATGTCAAAATACAAAAATACAAGAATCTACATTTTATGGCTCCCAACTTTGCCCAGGACAACCCAAAACATTGTGTACTCCGCACATAGACATCCATATCATCATTCCCTAAGGAATATCCACCAACACATCACTTTGAGTTCATGTAAGGCACTACGTAGCACATTCCGAAGATTGTTAACTACCTTTTATATCAGGGGTGGGCAGACTTTTCCAGGGTACGGGCTACTTCTAATTTTTTCAAGATGTTGCGGTCCACCCAGTGGCGTAGGTGTGGTGAGCTAAAAAAGAAGGTCTACAATATTTATTATAACTTAATAATAAATACGGAATATGTACTTACCTACATAAGTACAATAAAAAAAAACTTACTCTTTTAAAACCGCGTTTAAAGCAAAACGCAAGATACGAACATAATAATAATAGCCACAAATATAATAATATCTAATGATGCATTTATTATCAAACAATTCAAAATACATAAAAAAATAAATCATTTCATCTAAATAAATAAATGAAACACCTTGTCTGCCCCACGAAATATATATTTCTCAAATTAAATAAATGGTAAATGGTTAGCGGTTTCGCAGTAAAACACCTCCTGCATCTACAGACCCAAATTAAATATCATCTCTTCAAAAATTAACTGAACAAAAAACGTGCCATCAACGGCACATGAAAATTTAAATTATATCTAAATCAAATACTCATTTTTATATTTAAAATACAAGAAACCTTTTGTCAGCCGGCCAAAAGCTAACAGAACCGTTAAAGGAGTAAAAACACCCCAAAATTAAGGAACTACATCCGACCACTTTCTTTTTTGTGTTTAAAAGTGGTCGGATGTAGTTGCTTAATTTTGGGGTGTTTTTACTCCTTTAATGGTTCTGTTAGCTTTTGGCCGGCTGACCAAAGGTTTCTTGTATTTTAAATATAAAAATGAGTATTTGATTTAGATATAATTTAAATTTTCATGTGCCGTTGATGGCACGTTTTTTGTTCAGTTAATTTTTGAAGAGATGATTATTAATTTGGGTCTGAAGATGCAGAAGGTTTTTTACAAGCGCTAATCATTTACCATTTATTTAATTTGAAAAATATATATTTCGTGGGGAGACAAGGTGTTTCATTTATTTACAGAAATTGCCCACTATGAGTTTGGACATCAATCTGATGATTTCATCTAAAGTTAGTTCTCGTAGTTATAGTTAGTACAGGAGTTAGTCTGCATACTGTCCGCCAATCTTGAATATCTCGGTATGTAGGTAATTACTAACTGCTAATCTGGCACTGGATTCTAAGTGGTCGTCTGTGAGACGGGAACGATATGTTATCTTAATTATATCCATCGTTGAAAATGCAGATTCACACAGGTAGGTAGAATTAAAAAAACGATGTTAACCTTCGGATGGCCAAGCTATTTTTGGTTACACGGATGCTCAAGGTGGGGTCCAAGCGGACCCCAAGAATTTTTTCGCCCAGTGCCTCTATTTTATCTAACTGTTCATTGTAAATTGAAGTATTTGCTTATAATAAGCACCAAAATCTATCAGATTTAAAAAAATTAGATAAATTTTGAATAAAGGTTACGTTAAGTTATACTGCCACATATACCGATTTCATAAATTAATAAATAAAAAATAATAGTTTTTAAGACAACCATCTTTTATTATTACAAACAAAAAGCAATTTTTACAGTGTAATATACATTTATGGATCAACACAAAACGATTATTACAGTGTAATACAAAAAATCTAGATATAAATAGAAGATAAATAAACAAAAAGGGTATTGCAGTGTAATGCTAATTGCTTCTACACTTTTACACCTGACAATTCGAACAAGATATTAGGGTAGTGTTGGCAGAACACAACCGCGTTCTAAACTTCTCTATGCGTAGTCTGCGCAATCATACACCTGAATACCGGGATTCATTCGCAACGAGAACGTTACTATTTCGGTGCGAAATTTGAATTTGCTGTAATATGGGAAATCTACAAATTACGCGTTATTATGAGTCAGCCAACCACATGAACTGTATAAATTCAAAATTCGAGTTCAAAAGTTCAGCGATATACTTTATAAATATAGATTTTTAATGAAAATTAACCTTTATACAAGTCCAAGCGGGTCCCAACGCAACAATTAATTAATTTCTAAAAAACGAAAAAATTTTTACGCTAAATGGTTATATCAGGGTATGTATAAATGATAAATATTCAGCTAGAAAAAGCCTCAAACAGGTTTGCTTGTTATTAAAATAGCTACGACACAAAAAATAGGTCTGGGGTCCGATTGGATCCCACCTTGGCCATCCGAAGATTAAATGAAATGCAACTTTTTTTAAATTAGGATACTTTACTTCGTCCATTAGATTCCAAAAGTTATTCTTAGGTTCTGAACTATGCGTTTTTAAAATTATGTCATTTTGAAGGAGAAAAACATCGTTTTCCTCAAGGGATAAAGAGAATGTATAATAAATTACAGTAATCCATTCCTCGTAGTGGAAGCAAAAGTTTCAGGAAAAAAATAAAACACAAGTCTTCTCCACAAAATTTATAAAATACTGCGCTACATATGTTTCGGCTTTATAACTGAAAAGCCATCCTCAGGCAAAAACAAACTACAAATAACTCTAACAATCGAAAAATCAAAAAATCATTGTCACCAAAAACAAACGGCGCAAGTGACACACTTACACTTACACTTGCGCCGTTTGTTTTTGGTGACAATGTGTGTTTTCTGACATTTATAGTTTGCAAATTTTATTCTGGTTTAATTCGACAGTATGTATGTCGGATTAGTCAAATTTAATGAAAGTTTTGGGGATGGCGGTCTTGTAGACCTATATTTTTTGATTTTTTGATTTTTCGATTGTTAGAGTTAATTGTAGTTTGTTTTTGCCTGAGGATGGCTTTTCAGTTATAAAGCCGAAACATATGTAGCGCAGTATTTTATAAATTTTGTGGAGAAGACTTGTGTTTTATTTTTTTTTTCCTGAGAATGTAAAATTTATATTTTCAGTTATTTCTTCCACATCAACATTGCCAAATGGGTAACACATTAATGTAACAATTGGTTCTAGTCTAGTAAATTCTTGAAAACGTCTCTCAAATTCGAAGTGAAGTTTTATTATTTCATCATAATATTTCTCTTTGGTTAATGTACCTCCATTTTTAAACAACTCGTCAGAAATACTTTTGAAATGTTTTAGTTCATTCTTCATTAACTGGGAAGATATTACCTTTAACTTGTTTTTGAAAGTATTAACAAATCCAATCAATTCTACTATTGTTTGATTTTTTCCTTGCAATTGTAAGTTCAATTCATTAAGATGGTTTGTTATATTAACAACAAAAGCTAAATCCATCAACCACACGTCATCACTAAGTTCACAACGTACGCTTCATCTTCTGATTCCAAAAATCTTTTACCTCTTGTAGTAGGTCCCTGAATCTTTGTCAAAATATACTCCGACTTAATCAACGAACATCTGCATGATATAACAATTCCCCGTTATCAGATTAGTTTTCTTCTAGTTGGGCCCGAAACATTCTTCTCTGAAGATTTCTTCCTCGAATTGAGTTCACAATTTTAATACAGATTCCCATAATATGTTTCTTTTAGTATGCACGTCTTAGGTCTTAGTAAAGGCGGTCACCCCAAAATGTCTAGGTGGTCCACCGGTCGATCGCGATCGACTTAATGCCCATCCCTGTTTTATATTAATCAGGTATATATCTTTAATCGTCATAACTTTTCTAATAGCATAGTTTATATAATAATCAGGCTAATTACATACAATTTCAGGTAGAATCTGGACTTCTACCTCCAAAAATAGTATCCTTTTACATATACGTTAAGCATTACGAAGCAAAAATCACATCGTATAAGTACAGTTTAGAATAATTACATTATTTAGGGCACATAACATGACAATATATATATATATATATATACAAATTGCACATTCAGCAGCTGTGTATAGTTTAGGTACGAATAGAGTAAGATGATAACAGTAAGAAGTAGTACGGGACCCAGGTGGAGCCGTACCAATTTACGCTGCTTTTCGAGGTCACAGTGAAATGCGGCCGATCGGCCGCGTGTTAGAATACCGGCTGAGGCGACCGTATTTCACTTAGTTAAGTTTAGGGTGGATATTCCCCCCCCCCCCCGGAAGCAATGCAAAAGCGATTCCGGTAGGGGAAAGGTAGTATGAATGAATGGCCAAAAAAGGAAGTAAGAAGTAGTACGTTACCAAATTATGTTTTCTAATTATTAAATAATATAAGTTTGCTTTAAAGGAAGGAATTAAGATAAAATACATATAGCTAAATGTTTTGAAAACACACGTTAAAGGTTCTATCTATTATTTTTTTTTAATGTATTTTTTGCAATCTGCACACAAACAATAAGCAAAATATATGTTAATAATAGATAGATGGCATGAAACAATGGCATGAATGTTGAAATCCAACGATTTACAATACGGTAGTTACTTTAAAAACATATTATTTGTTAACTAACACAGATCACTACAACAACTTTACTAATCAAATCTATGAGGTAGATCTAACGGGTTATGTCTATTTAATCTTTGTAGGTTTTCACTATTGTCAAGCAGGTTCAAAGCCAAAACATTTGGATGGTATTCTAATCTGCTTAAGTACCCTTCACTGAATTTAACTATCACATTTTTTACCGAGTCAACTTTCAAATCATTTAAGATGTCTGTATTTCTCACAAAATAGGGAGCATCGCATATAGCACGTAGCACTTTGGAATGAAATCTTTCTATTATCTGTATGTTGGAGTTGGCTGCTGTACCCCACAGCTGGATGCCGTAGGTCCAGATGGGTTTGAAGACTGCGTTGTATACGAGGAGCCTATTAGATAGGGATAATTTAGATTTTCTGCCAATTAGCCAATAGTGCTTACTAAACTTCATTCCAAGCTGTTTACGTTTCTTCCAAATGTGGGACTTCCAAGTCAGACTTTGTCGAGGTGCAGGCCTAGGTATTTTACCTCAGTTGTTTGTGTTAATGGTATGTTGTTTATGAAAACTGTTGGTGAGTTACCCCTACATTTGGTAAAGGTAATATGAAAGGATTTCGCTTCATTTAATTTAACACGCCACCTTTTGGTCCATTGCACTACTTGGTCTAAGCTCTGTTGAAGGAGATTTACTGCCAACACTGGGTCTTTATGTTTCACTATAATGACTTTGTCATCAGCAAATGTTGCAGTGAGGGAGTTCTGATTTAAGGGTATGTCTGCTGTGAAAATGAGGTACAAAATGGGGCCAAGAACACTGCCCTGAGGTACACCCGATTTAATTGGGTGAAGCTCTGTTTGATGCTGTCCGAATTTTACTTGGAAGTTTCTTTCCTCCAGATACGATTTAAGGATGGCATAGAAGGGGTGAGGCAGAAATTTTTTGAGTTTGTACAGTAGGCCTTTGTGCCACACTTTGTCAAATGCTTGGCTATCGTCAAGAAAGGCAGCTGTGCAATATAATTTTTTTTCAAAAGCTTGGTTAATAGTGTCTACGACTTTGTGGACCTGCTGAATAGTGGAATGGTTTTCCCGAAATCCAAACTGATGGTCTGGGATAATGCCGTTTTCTTCTAATTTGGCGTTAATCTTCTGGTCAGCAACTTTTCCAATAGTTTACCTAATACAGGTAATAAGCTGATTGGCCTGTAGGAGTTGGCTTTATTTAGGGGTTTGCCAGGTTTGGGAATCTGTATTACCTCTGCTACCTTCCACTGTGCTGGGAAGTAACCCAGTCTCAGGATAGCGTTGTATAACATGGTCAGCATTACTAGGTCCTTGCGCGGCAATTCTTTAACTAATTTCCCCGTAATTAAATCATAGCCTGGAGATTTCTTGGGGTTTAGGTTGTTTTTGATCAAATCTTTGATTTCTCTTACTGTGAATAATTCCATGGGCAGTGTTAGTTGGTATGGTATTTCTAGGTATTTTTGTATTTCTATTTCTTCTTCTATCGTTATTTGGGATGGAATAGGTTTGAAGAGTAGATGTTGGGCAAAGAGATCTGCTTTCTCTAGATCAGATCTTGCTCATAGATCATTTGCTTTCTTCAGAGGAGGAATTGGTTGATTTTGGTTTTTTATTCTTTTAGTTGCTTTCCAAAGGGCATAGTTTGTGTCATCTGTTGCGCTCAGATTTGTGAGGTATTCATGGAAGCTCACGTTTTTTAAATCTTTGATTAATGCTTTCAACTCCGATGATGTTTGATTATAGCGTCTTTTGTCCGAGGGGTACCCTGTATTTTGCCAGATCTGTCTTAGCCGTCTTTTTTCTGCGATTTTGTTTTTAACTATAATAGGGCAACATTCTTGTAGTCTTTTACGTGGAATTTCAGGAGTTGCTTCCGTAGCTGACTCTTGGATTATTTTGGTGAAGTTGTAGACTGCCAATTCTAGTTCTTCATTGGTTTGGAGCGAAATTTTCATGTCCAGTTGGTTGTGAATGATGTCCCTGTAGTAGCGCCAATCAGTGCTTTTGTTGATAGTTATCTATTATTTGTATTACATTTTCCAATTTTGATTTGCAAAAAAAACCGTTTCCATAATTTTTGAAGTCCCCTAGTTTAATCGAGAAAGATCAACGAAGGACATAAATTCAGCAAATAACCCTACAAAAGGAAGGTCTGCGTACAATATTTGTTTCTATTTGCTCCATTTTCCTAGAAGACTTTGACACTCGGTTCAGGTGTATACAGGGTGTCTCAGAAAGAATGGGCCAGCGTTTAGTCATAGATTCTTTAGGTTAAATAAACCGATTCAACCTAATATACCTTAGGCCGAAAGTCCTTTCTTAAGAAGTTATAGGGTCTTAAAGTTCAATTTTTTATTTGCTTTTTTTTATTGTAATTTCCACAAATCTAAAGATATTTCTTTCAAACTTGGTATACATACTTATCATTATGTAGTAAAGTGGTAGCAGCATTTTCATAAACCAGACTTAACTTTAAGAGGCACTTAACCTACCATTCAAATTTTATATTAGCTCTAACTTTGTTATTAGTGGAATATTTTGCAGTTTTCTTTTATTTTTTGAAAGAGAATTAAAAAGTACAAAAATAAGGTACTCTTAGTTCAAACGCGTAAAGGCAACCGTTTGCCTTAAAATGCTTGGCCAAGTTTTGAGTTGCCGTTAGGATGTGCAATTATCAGGTAGCCATGATCACAAAAACAATGGGTAGTGCTTGTTCCTGCAGAAAAAAAAACAATGCTAAGTCAATTAAATACTTTGCTGTAATAGAAATTTTATTTTTTGAGCGTAAACGCAAACCGTATCTCTCATTTCGGCATTGGAGAATTCGTTATGTCGCGGCATTTTCGTAAACACAGAACAAAAATTTCTTCTTCTACTTCTTCTTTTTTGTATAGGCCAATGGCCTGTTAGGTTCTGTGAGCCCTCTTTGCACGTATGCCGGGCAGGATGCTAGCCTAACCCCGGTCTAGGACATTTAGGCGCCGCCGTTAGGGCGCGGCCGTTAGGGCGCCGCCGTTAGGGCGCCAGCCACAAGGGCGCGAAGACACTAGGGCGCGGGCCGTTAGGGCGCCGCGACACTAGGGCGCGTGGACAATAGGGCGCGGACCGTTAGGGCGCGGGACACTAGGGCGCGAGACTCGGTGTTATAACTTGTTACTCATCTGTATTTTAATTTTAAATAATAATAATTTATTTATATTATTTATATATTTAATATTAATTATTATTAATCACTGGAGACAACATTGACAGATGTCATCGGGTAGGACGGATGCAACCTAACAAACACAGAGCCATTATAGTTAAGTTTACCAGCTACCGTCATCGAGCAATGGTCTTCAATCGAAAGAAGAATCTAAAGGGGTCAAAGGAAGTGATACGAGAAGACCTAACGAAGCAAAGAATGGATGTGTTGTATAACGCCAGTGAACAGTTTGGTAAAAAGAATGTATGGTCACACGATGGTGTCATTGTTGTTAATAATAATAATAATAAAAAACATTATATAAAATCCATAAAAGAACTTGAAAAATTATGTAAAGATGAGAAATAATTTCATGCGGGGGCAACTATTAACACGGAATTAGTAATTTATCATTTTCTTTTTTTTTAAGTCGCATTGCCATTTTTTTTCTTGTATTTCTAAGTTTATGTCATTTTGCTTGTTAATTATTTTATATTATATTATATATTTTTTTTTCTTGTGGAACGTTAACTGCGAGTGGCTTATCATATAGCTTGCTTTGGAATGAAACTGAAAGAATTTTTCATTTATTATCAAAACGTACGAGGTTTGCGAACGAAAACACATACTTTCTTTAAAAATATAACAGCTGTTGAGTATGATATGATTACATTAACAGAGACCTGGCTGGATTCAGATATCTGCGACGCTGAATTATTTGATAATCGGTACAACGCGTTCAGATGTGATAGGGACAAAATACTTACTGGTAAGAGTCGTGGCTTAGGAGTTTTGATAGCGATACATAAACGTCATAAATCAAAATTAATTATGAATAGTAATATAATTGAGTCTGTAACTATTGAAACTAAAATTTACAATAAAAATACGATAATTACTTTGCCCTATTTTCCACCGCGTACTCCCATTCAAAAATATTTACACTTCTTTGAAGAATTTGAAAATAGAGTTGACTTTTTAGGAAAAGACGTAATTGTTCTAGGAGATTTTAACATATCAGAAATTGATGGAATAGATTGTAATTTGGCAAATGGCAATGAACTTTTAAAAACACTTGAAGCATTTATAAATTTGTTAGATGCCAAACTATGCAACAATATTAAAAATGTACAAGGTAAAACGTTGGATCTAGTAATAAGTAATATTAACGTGATACAAATACAAAAAGAAATCGACCCACTTGTTCCACTGGATGACTATCATCCAGCTATTATTATATCTACGTCAACATACTGCAATAACAAATATTTTACACCCGATTTAAACAATAGTTACAATTTTAAAAAGGCAGATTTTTTGGCACTATACGGTTATTTAAAAAATACAGATTGGAATGTTTTGAACACTTTCGCAGATGTTAATGAAGCTACGGATCATTATTATCAAATTTTGTATGAAATCATTAATCAGTGTGTACCAAGAGTTACTCATTCAGGTACAAATAAATATCCGATATGGTTTACGAAGGAAATTAAAAGTGATTTAAAGCAGAAGCGATATCATCACAAACACAGAAATAAATCCATTTTTCATTCGCAAGAATTTAAGAGACTAAGAAAGTTATGTAAAAGAAATATTTCTGCTGCTTATCAAAATTATATAGAATCTGTTGAATTAGAAATTAACGAAAATGTAAATACATTTTGGAATTATGTAAATAATAAGAAAATAAATAGGAATACGGACAAAATTATAATTACCGAGGATTAAATTATTCAAATAATGCAGATGTCGTAGAATGCTTCGCTAATTATTTTGCTTCTGTTTATAATAATACTTCAAGCTATAATATTACTAAGCTTTTATCGGAGTCCAGTTATGGTACAAACGATCTATTTACATTGGAGGTGATTGAGGTAGAAGAAGTCGGTAGATTACTTAAACAGTTAAAAGCAAAAAAAACACCAGGCCCTGACTTAACACCACCTTACATCTATAAAGCGTGCTACGAAATATTTAAAGAACCTTTAGCTATATTGTTTAATTTGTCATTAAAAACAAGTACTTTTCCGGAAAATTGGAAAATTGCCCAAGTAACTCCGATACATAAATCTGGTAGTAAATGCGATGTTGAAAATTATAGACCTGTGTCAATATTATCAGTACCAGCCAAAATTTTTGAAAAACTTATTTATCAAAAATTGTGGTATCATTTGAAAAATTGGATATCCTTTGATCAACACGGATTTATGAGAGGACGACCAATCTGATAGCATTTGTTGATTTCGTTAGTGAAACTCTGGATAAGGGGGAGCAAACAGATGTTATTTATACAGATTTTGCTAAGGCTTTTGACAAAGTTGATCATGACATTCTTCTACAGAAATTGCATCTATGTGGGTGTAGTCTAAATTTAATACAGTTTTTTGGATCGTATCTGCAGAATAGATTTCAGTTCGTGAAACTAAATGGATTTCTATCTGAAAAATACATAACACCATCTGGCGTACCGCAGGGTAGTAATTTAGGACCATTGTTATTTCTCATATTTATAAACGATTTGCCTGACTCGATAGAATACTCTAAAATTTTGCTATTTGCTGATGATTTGAAAATATTTAAAAAAATTAAAAATTCGGATGATTGCGACTTATTACAAAAAGATCTCGACTCAGTTGTAAATTGGAGTTTAAATAATCATCTTTATTTCAACGTCAGCAAGTGCAAAATTATGACATTTTCTTTGAGAATTAATTACATTTTTTCAGAATATAAAATTAATCAAGAAGATTTAAAACGCGTACACAATAATCGAGACTTAGGGGTGTTATTTACTTCTAATTTGAAATGGGATACTCATATAGATCACATTGTAAATATGTCACTTAAAAATCTAGGGTTTTTAATGAGAAATACGTATGAATTTAACACCGCAAAATCAATTCAAATACTTTATAATTCGATAGTAAGATCAAAATTAGAATTTGCTAGCAGGGTATGGAATCCTGGTACCACGCAAAATCAAAATAAAATTGAATCGGTTCAAAATAAATTTTTAAAGTACATTTATTATAAGCGCCATAAGCAATATCCACGATATGATGAGTATCATAATATTAGACGTGATTTCGAGATTCTCAAATTAAGTGAAAGACGTGAACTGTCGGCTGTGCTTTTCATCTATAAACTAATTAATAATAGAATCGATTGTCCTGTATTACTGCCAATGGTTAAACTTTATACTCCAGCTGTTGGATGCAGACCGCATGATTTATTTTACTTGCCGTTTTGCAGAACTAACATTTGATCAAACTCTTCCATAGTAAAAATGCTGAATATAACTAATAGGGTGTTATTTAATACAGATATGAATATTTTTGATAGATCAGAAAATTCTTTCAAAAAGGCTTTATTAAATATGTATAAGGAAAGGTAAAGTTAGATGTTGAAGGTGCTTGCAGTTCGTTCGTTTGTGTAAACTTTTCTTTTTTTTTTCATTTTATGCATGTATGCATGTAAGCAGGGTTGTAATTGGGCCTGCGCCCGTTTCTCTTGCGGATTAAATAAATAAATAAATAATTTATCGGCTGCGTGTCAATACATTCTTTTAATTAGATTAATTATACGATGTACAACCATACAGGACAATACCTGATAAAGTAATAATATTTGTATTTACATTTATAAAACACATTTAAAACAAATTGCCATGTCATATCAAAAATCCAAATTTTTATCTTCTTATGAAACAAATTTTCTAATAGGGATCTAGTTTTTAAGATACGAGGAAGTTTGTTAAATAATTCTGCACCAATATAGTGGGTATACGTTTGGGCGATTGTTTTTATCATTCTTGGTACTATAACATTCAAATTAGATTTCCTTCTAATGTACGAAAAAAGAAAATAATCTCGGTGTTTAGTATAAAAGCTACAATGTTGTTTACATATGCTAAAATTGTTTTCAGACTGAACAACTTTGCAGGAGAAGAAAATTCTGATTAATTAATATAGGTAACTTGAAATAGGTAATTATTAACAGTTATTATGAAGTCATCAAAGATAGTACATATGATTCTCTGCATTACTTATTACATATAATCTGTAAATAATAGGAAAACCAAGTGATAGCCTAATAATAAACTTATTTTAAAAACAAGAAGTGCAGAAAAGAATTGCTGCCCTTTTTTATGATTTTACTAATGGTTCTATCCGCATTTTTTTAGTTATACAGTTTTAAAGACTGACTAATACCGTAGACTAATAAATTAGTCTACGCTAATACGTATTTAGGTGTTTAATAATTATAATTAGGGAGTTAGTGATTCTGACAATTACATTTGTTAAAACTGTTTTCAGATCGGATTGCACTGCGGGGGAAGAAAATTTTATTAAATTTACAATATAACGTTGAATAACCTATTTACCATTATTAAGATATCCTGTAAAGGTTTAAAAAATCAAACATAATTTTCTGCATTGTATAGAAATCTGTACGCAAATATTTCATTTTAAAACCACAGGAAACCCAATTATTTTAAAAACAAGAAGGAAAGAAAAGGAAGGTCGGTTCTTTTGGGTGATTTTACTAATCCTTCTATTTGAATTTTATAACGTCATACACTTTTGAAGATACTGGATGATGTATGGCTAGTTGCATATTCAAAAAAATCCAAGGGCCGGTTGAGAAATTTTTCGTCACTCCTTATACGCCTTAATGACTAGAGCGCGGAAAAATATGCATTTGCATTTAATTTAGATTACATGCAGGGCAATGATTTTCGACATGTATACGAATTAGGTCCTAGGAAATCCATTTTTGAAAGTTTTAATTCGCATATATTTCCATATTTCAAGCATGTAGTGCATCTTGGCATATATGTGCATATTTAATTGTTTTAAGACATACATAATGCATATAATTAAAATTTTTACTAAAATATAGACAAAAATTTTAAGTTCTGGGGTATTGAATTTTTTTCTGGAAATTTCGTAATACCCTCTCAACCTATATTTTACGACTCTTGTTCTAGAAAATAAAGCAGCTCATTGAAGGGATTTTCCAAAGTGGCACATTTTAACAATTCTCCAGGTAACTAACACCTTTTACCCTTTCATCTTTGGTTTTATGACTACGGAGATAACAATTATTACCTATGCATACAATTTACAAAACCCAGTAGAATGTTGTGCCCTTGTTTTCTTTTATTATTCAATTGTTGTAAATTAGTGAACAGTTTAACAGAGATATTTGGTCTTCTGTGCATTTGTTTAAAGCTGTTTGTGGTACATTTAAAATGCCTAAAATTGGAAAATCAACTGCTGATCACTGTCGATTGTGGATAAAAAAAGACAATGAACTAGAAACGGACAGGAAAATTATTTTTTGTCGAGCGTAAGAAGGTAAAGTTTTTTCCTGCAGTAAACTTTATTGAATTTGTTGTCGTCTAGCTATACTGTTTTGTTATTTTTATCAAAATTCCGAATTCCATTCGTTACCCTAATTATTCTCTGACATTAAAAATGTCTGTTTGTATTTGGCAGATACCATGCTCAAAGAAGTACCAAGTGGATTAGCATGTATCTACAGCACTTCACAAGGATAACATTAAACGGGCTTCCTCTAAAACACAACGTTTAATTACTACTTCGTTTGCTACTGGAACATCAGATTTTGATAACTTCAATGCTGATTTGTGTTACGCTTTAGTGGCTTCTAATATTCCATTAAAAATGTTGGATAGTTTACCCTTTAAACAATTTTTGTCGAAATACTGTGACAAAGATATTCCTAGCCAATCTATATCACGTAAGAAATATATTGATATTCTTCATGAAAAGACTATGAACGAAATAAAAACTAAAATAGCAGGCAATATATTTTGGATAGCCGTTGATGAAACTACAGACGCCAAGGGATGTTATGTGACAAATTTAATTATTGGAATATTAGAAGATACTGTAACAGAACCGTTTTTGCACAGTGTTAACCAATCAGATACAACAAATAATTTAACAATAGCCAGGTTTGTAAACGGCAGTTTGTCAAATTTGTTTCTACCGAAAATTTACTTTTAATGTTATATGGTGAAGGCGGGTAACTCTTTAAAAATATTTTTTCCAAATTTAATCTATTTGACCTGCTTAGCTCATGATAATAACAAGGTGGGGGAAACTATTCGCGAACACTATAAAACTGTAAATAGCCTGATATCAAATATGAAAAAATTGTTTATTAAAGCTCCGTTAAGAATTTAAAGATACAAAGAACATTTTCCAAATCTTCCATTGCCCCCAGAACCTGTTATTACCAGATGGGGTACGCAATCATGTTTTATGCAGAACATTTTCAAAATCTTAAAAAGTTTATAACAGATTTTGAAGCAGATTGTGCTGCGATGAACGAATGTAAAAAAACTATTTTTGGACAAACATTTTTCATGTTTTGTTCCGGTAATACAAAATTTACAAACCATTAGTTTGCCTTTAACGGAATCCCTACATATGGTAGAAGAATTGCAAGCAAAATGTAAAGCAATCAGTACCCTCTGAAACCGGTAAAATCATAACACAAAAATTTTCTTCTGTTCTAAAAAGCAATCCCGGTTACGAACAAATCAAACACATATATGAAGTTCTTAATGGATCTAAAATTTCGAATGAAGTTGTAAATATTGATCCATTACTTGTAAGCAAATTGAAATACTCGCCAATTACATTACGTGATGTTGAGCGCTCATTTTCTGCTTATAAAAATGTATTAAGCGATAGGCGTCAATCTTTCTTAATGGAGAATATGGAAAAATATTTAATTGTTTATTGTTTCAGCCGATAATTAAAATGTAATTTAAATAATGTTTTTTTTTTTGCGTTTTTATCTTATCTGTAGTTTATAAACCTATTCTATACTGCTATTTATTTAGGAAATAAACTATTAATGTTTAAACGTATCTTTTTTTATATCTATATTTTTTAGGAGTGTTAATTTTTTAATATGCAATTTGTGTATATTGTATATATTTCATTTAAACTGCATATTAAGCGAATATTTAAGCCATTTTATTGTGCATACGCTCCCTAATGTCCACGCGCCCTAACGGTCGGCGCCCTAACGGTCGGCGCCCTAACGGTCGGCGCCCTAATGTCCACGCGCCCTAACAGTCCGCGCCCTAGCGTCCACGCGACCTAACGGCGGCGCCCTAACGGCCGCGCCCTAACGGCCGCGCCCTAACGGCCACGCCCTGATGTCCGGCTCCGAGACAGAGTTATATCAAATATAAATGAATACGTATACCCTATAACCATGCAAGAGATGTGGAAATGTTGAAAATTTAAAAAACAAGAAAACTCCAGGTCGCGACGGATTAAATATAGAACTTTTTAAATATGCCCCACCTGCGTTACTTATACCCTGTTAGACGTAATTAACATCTGCTGGAAATATAGAAATGTTCTCGAATACTGGAATGTAGCGATCGTTTCTCCTATATTCAAGAAAAGAGACAGATGTAAGTGCGACAACTATCGAGGCATAAGCTTTTTAAACATTGTCTACAAAATTTTCGCCAAAATTGTTCAACGCAGAATTAACAACATTGCAGAACACGTTCTTAACGAATACCAAAATGGATTTAGAAAAGGCAAATAATCGAGAAACGGACAGAATACAATCTTCCAACGTATATGGCATTCATAGATTACACTAAAGCTTCTGAAAAAGTAGACAGAAATAAACTGCT
>JABXWE010023764.1:0-23516 GCA_014611495.1 Limonius californicus | reverse complement strand
AAAACATAATAGGCAGTAGTCTAGAAGAGTGCTATGGTTTGGACATGTGGGAATGATAGGAAATGACAAAGCAGTAACAGATTGGAGACGAAAGATAGCTAGAAGAAAGCGAAAGCCACCGAAGGAATGGATAGGAAGTGCTATAGAAGATCTAGAAACACTGAAAGTAAAATAGAATAGGAAGTATTATAAAAGTCCTAGAAACATTGAAAATAAAATACTGGAAAAACATGTGCCTAAACATGAAAATTTGAGAAGTAGTGAAGCAATCTAAATACTAGAACCCTAGAAGAA
Organism: Limonius californicus; assembly: GCA_014611495.1. Lineage (NCBI taxonomy): Eukaryota > Metazoa > Arthropoda > Insecta > Coleoptera > Elateridae > Limonius > Limonius californicus. The sequence goes on along the minus strand of JABXWE010023764.1, from coordinate 23,222 downwards.
AGCGAAAACAACCGAAGGATTGGATAGGAAGTGCTATAGAAGATCTAGAAACATTGAAAATAAAATAGAATAGGAAGTATTATAGAAGTCCTAGAAACAATGAAAATGAAATACTGCAAAAATATGTGCTTAAATAGTAAAATTTGAGAAGTAGTGAAGCAAGCTAAATCCTAGAACCCTAGAAGAAAGCGAAAACCACCGAAGGATTGGATAGGAAGTGCTATAGAAGATCTAGAAACATTGAAAATAAAATACTACAAAAATATGTGCCTAAACAAGAAAATTTGAGAAGTAGTAAAGCAAGCTAAAACCTAGAACGCCAGAAGAAAGCGAAAACCACCGAAGGATTGGATAGGAAGTGCTATAGAAGATCTAGAAACATTGAAAATAAAGTACTGCAAAAATATGTGCCTAAACAGGAAAATTTGACAAGTAGTGAAGCAAGCTAAAACCTAGAACCCTAGAAGAAAGCTAAAACAACCGAAGGATTGGATAGGAAGTGCTATAGAAGATCTAGAAACATTGAAAATAAAATAGAATAGGAAGTATTATAGAAGTCCTAGAAACAATGAAAATGAAATACTGCAAAAATATGTGCTTAAATAGTAAAATTTGAGAAGTAGTGAAGCAAGCTAAATCCTAGAACCCTAGAAGAAAGCGAAAACCACCGAAGGATTGGATAGGAAGTGCTATAGAAGATCTAGAAACATTGAAAATAAAATACTACAAAAATATGTGCCTAAACAAGAAAATTTGAGAAGTAGTAAAGCAAGCTAAAACCTAGAACGCCAGAAGAAAGCGAAAACCACCGAAGGATTGGATAGGAAGTGCTATAGAAGATCTAGAAACATTGAAAATAAAGTACTGCAAAAATATGTGCCTAAACAGGAAAATTTGACAAGTAGTGAAGCAAGCTAAAACCTAGAACCCTAGAAGAAAGCTAAAACAACCGAAGGATTGGATAGGAAGTGCTATAGAAGATCTAGAAACATTGAAAATAAAATAGAATAGGAAGTATTATAGAAGTCCTAGAAACAATGAAAATGAAATACTGCAAAAATATGTGCTTAAATAGTAAAATTTGAGAAGTAGTGAAGCAAGCTAAATCCTAGAACCCTAGAAGAAAGCGAAAACCACCGAAGGATTGGATAGGAAGTGCTATAGAAGATCTAGAAACATTGAAAATAATATACTGCAAAAATATGTGCCTAAACAAGAAAATTTGAGAAGTAGTAAAGCAAGCTAAAACCTAGAACCCCAGAAGAAAGCGAAAACCACCGAAGGATTGGATAGGAAGTGCTATAGAAGATCTAGAAACATTGAAAATAAAGTACTGCAAAAATATGTGCCTAAACAGGAAAATTTGAGAAGTAGTGAAGCAAGCTAAAACCTAGAACCCTAGAAGAAAGCTAAAACCACCGAAGGAATGGACAGGAAGTATTATGGAAGTCCTAGCAACAATGAAAATAAAATACTGGAAAAATATGTGCCTAAATAGTAAAATGGGGAAGCTAGCTAGCTAAAACTCACCTAGGGTTATCATACTAGAAAGAAGAAGAAGAGAAGATTTCAACTATTCTAGAATGTATTCCATTATTTGACCACGAACCGCTTCCAGTGTTTTCCTCTAATCCAGTTCACAAACTAATTCGACCATTTAGACATTTATACATGGTTTTAGGCAAATCCAAGCTCACAAACTTCCTAAACTCTTTCCAGGGGACTCTTTATTTAAATCTTTCAAGAAATTTTGAATTTAAATTTCCCGCCGGCGCTAACAAGAAGAATTGCGCGCACAAAATTTTTGAATGTCTCAAGAGAAGACAATATTAGTTTCAAACGCCAAATACTACACAATGTTTTGCAGTGGTTGCTCGAAACTATCTTCTGCTGTAGGTGCTGATGCGGTATTAAAAATGCACCAATCAGCTTCCAGTCCGTAGAAGCCACAATCACACAGGCGCATAATTTTATAATTCCAGTTTTTGAGAGCAGTCTCAGGCGGCCGTGTCAGTAGAGTTTCAATGTAAATAATCGTAATTTAATATATTTATTCCGAATCTTAAGCGGAAAGGTTGCTTGGACATGCTACACGTTTTCAGTTTTAAATTGAGGACATGACTGTGTGTGTTGTTCTCTTTGATTTGAGTGTTTTCCGCCAGAGGAGCAATGTAAATATTTGAGATGCCATGCATACCACAATCACAGGTTTGACCGAAATGTCAAATTCTTCGCACAGTTTTAGATGTTAGTGTGTTAAACAGTGCTTTCGAAAACAATTGGGGGTGGATTTAGGACCCTTTTTGCCCGTTCGGCCAAAACTGTTTAAAGAGGGGGTAAGTAAAAATTATTTCTAAGGGTAGTTTTTACGTACACGTGATAAGGTATTGATTTTTTGGGTGTAAGTTTACTATTTATTGTAATTCCTGGTTTAATTAACTCACATTAAGGTAGATACAGAAATAATTAAGTTGATGTTATGCAAAATGTTTCAATTTTTGGTTTGTTGTTAATTTATATTGATTTTAAAATTGTATTACTAATTAAGTCTGATTTGAAAATTTAAACTTCGTAACGCTATGAATTTGAACTGTTTCGAATTTGGCGTTACATGAAGACGTTTTTTGCGTGTTCCTACGTCACTGTTAAACAATGCAGGAATTGTTTAAAAGAATTTCAACTATCTAGCTATTGAGGTCAATGTTTTCCCTAATTTTTTTAATGCAGACATGCTCTGTATATTACTACATACCTTATAGAATTAAAGGACAGCATTTGTAAAACGTGATATAAATTATTGAGCAGTTACGAAAAAATTAATTAATATTTACTAGTAGCGATTGACACTTTCGTAGTTGATATATTTACCAACACAATTAACCGCATGCAAACAATTAATTGTTTTCTAATTAAAGCTAACGCATTCCTGCGAATTTAAAAACATCCTTTTCTAAATAAAACCGGCATGTGTTAAAAAGTCTCACACCTTACAGCTAATCGCGTTTTTACCCCGTTCTTAAGCAAACACAAGGAAAGAATTTGCACTCACGCCCTTTAAGTAAACAGATTTGATTTGGATAAAATTTTCTGTGTGGGATTTTGGAACGAATTCTTGTTTACTAAATTATGCCGATTAATAACGACACAAATATTTTATTAAATCAATTAAATTTAATCTGTAAATATTTTGCTCGAGTACTTTATCTCATCAATAAAATTATTATTAAATAACGTAGATGAAACGATTCTGCACTCAAAATGTTTAATATTTAAGATTTTAATGTGAAGAATATTAATGTAAAACGGCGGCCATAAGAAATAATTAGTACATTTTTGTGTTTTGTGCGTTACCACTCATTGTGTGAACCGCTCATGTGTCGTACTCACATATAAACTAAGTGCCTAATTCGTCTAGTTATTTTTATTTTGTTAATCGGAAGTCCGTATTTGAAAATATATACAATCCAACTTGTTTAAGGCTAGGTTCCGGATATAACGAAATAAATGAATGTTTACTGTATTTTATTTACCGCGTACAGCGCCCAAAACAACGAACAATTACATTAGCATTTCTGTAGCTTGTATGAGTTCTAAGCTGTCTAACATTATTAAATAAGACCACATTTAGTCTCTCATCTTTCATATATATATATATATATACTGATACAGCATTTACCCGGAGTGGCTCTCCGCTCTCTCTTTCAGCGTATAATCTCCTATGTGATTATACCGAATCTTTTCCTTCGCACAAATGCATTTTTCTTCTGTGCATACTAATTGGTCATTAAGTTTAATTCTATAAGTTTTTATGAAATGCAATTTAAATTCATAGTAATAATGAAATATATCAGAGTGATTTCAAACATGTTACAAAAAAACTTTAACTACGTATAACTGAGGATATTTATCTCTCAAAATCACTTTGTTAATTTTTTAAAATTCAACTGTAATGAGAAAATTTAGGCCTTTAACACTTTTTTACATCAATTCACTAAAATGTAAATAACTTTTTTCTTTCTTGTGTGATTTTGATAAACTTTGTTGTTTTGGAAAGCTACCAGTCCAGGCTTAATTTCCATTTGCGAAATCTAAAATTGGTTGTGAAAAGTGGATGAAATGACAATTTAAATCCGTATACCTAATTGGGAAATTCTTATCCCAAATGTTTCAATTCTACGTCAAATTTAATCTACTTTTCACACTCGATTGTACATTTTTCTGACTGAAAATTAAGCTTGAATTGTTGGCTTTCAAAAACAACGTAATTTATCAAAATCGGACCAAAAACAAAAAAGTTATTTACATTTTAGTATTTAACCTAAAAAAGATTTTGAAGCCTCCCACCTCCGAAACACGCGGAATATCAAAAATACTACATGGTTCAGGGGTTAAATACCCTCAACTATATACAGTAGAAACCGCTTGTAACGAACCCGCATACAGCTATCTATCGGTTATAGCGTACCTAAATTAAAGTCCCGAAACACGGTCCATTAGTTTAAATACGATTACTTGTAACGAACCAATTCTTGGGGTCCCTTGAGGTTCGTTATAAGCAAAGTTTACTGTATGGTTATGCTTAGAATCACCCTGAATATCTATGTATGCATGTTTTACTGTAAACAGTTTTCTTAAGATTCCCATATATTACATTTAACGGATATAACGAATAAACATTTGCAAATTCGCTATAACCGTGTTGGGTTGTATATATTTTTAAGGTATAAACTGAATAAAAAAAGAAAAATTAGATTTCTGAGCTTGACCTATTTTGGCTTCCGGGTTGTCCCGACTTTTCTGGCAGGGATTCAATTTCGTTATTAAATCACCGCATTTAACTCGGAGAATTTTTATTTATCCTCATTCCGCTCCAGAATGTATGTCTTCGCAATGCACCCTGAAAAACGAGATCCATTGCGCAACAAAATTTCGAAAAATAACATTCTTGCAGTGTGAGATAACAAAAATGTGTTGTCCTGATGATATTTATGGCAGGCGAAATTAGTACGCTCTTATCGTTTTGCAGAAGTTCAAAATCGACTGATAACCCCGCATTCCTTTCCAACGGATATCATGGATGGCGGCGAGTCCCCACTGGATGTCCTCTCCAGAGCTGCCACCATGTTACAGGAAAACCAGCAAGTTTCAGCTGCAGGTAAACCTGAAAAAATAACTATCACATTTTCAGGAAGTTAATTTTTCGCATGCCTGGACATAAATAAAAATATAAAATTGTAGAGGAAAATGATTGAGTGAAGAAATGTTTTTTTTAACTTGTAAATGATATACAGGGTGTTTTAAATTCCAAGAGGTGTATTCGTGCTTAACGTAGTACGTAGACTTAAAAATAGCAAGTAAACAAACAGCTTGTAATGCAGATCGCCTTTTGATTTTTTGCGGTGTTAAATTAAGACATGCGTGCGCCTATTTTTAAATTTGCAGTTAATTTTATCAAGTTACGTAAGCAGATAGCTATGCAGGTACGCCTTTATTTTTGTAGCATTAAATTATCTTTGAAATTAATCAAAATATCAACATGCTACCATAACATATTTTGGCTTACATATACTACAAATATATGAAATTTTGAGTTTAGTTCGAAGGTCTTTAAGTGAAACTACAAATGAGTAACACAACAATGTAACTTCAACAACAGAGCTCTTGTTAATATTTCTCGAAAACGCGTTAAGATTAATAAATAAAAACAATATTATTAATTGTATAAAGTTTTATTAAGCAGCAAAATTGTAATATATCCTGTTGACATCATATAAATATTATTTTTGCTTATTAATTAATATCAATTTCAGCGAAGCAAGGGAAACAAACAACCTTTAAGCTCTTGTAAGGGGAACCCCAACGAACCAAGCTTAAAAATATGTTATATACTTACAACATGGTGTTGTATGACTTTGGAATGTATAACGGCTATAATCTATTGATGATTGGCGGCATTTTCCGCTTCCCCTTGGCTTAATCTGAAACCTTATGCGGTAGTACTTATCAAAACGATAAAATGTAAATTTTTGTGGTTGCAAATGTTGTGTGATATCGCTTTAATGTGGTGTATGTGGATAAAAGTGGAACATGCACTTTATTTGAACTTTCTTGTACTTCAAAACTTATCGTATGCTGCTTTCTTTTTAAAGTGTTTGCGTTATACTACTTTTGCGCTATATAAATTAAGCTTCGGACTAATTTCAACAAGTTGCCGCTAATAAATGTAGGTTAGGTTATAATATACGCCAGTAGAACACTGTAGTACCCTTGGTCCCCATGAACTAGCAATATGCTATGAAAAATTTAAAATTAATTTATAAATCGAAACCTTAAATTTTACAGTAAATTGGAGTAAGAAAACCAAAGAAATGCTAGCAGCTGCAGATGTATACAACATAATTTTTCAAATAAGTGTTGTTTAGTACCTAATTATAATATTATTAATAATTTCGGATCATCTACCATATACCAATACCAAGATTATTCGAAAATTGAGTGCTGGTCGGCCGTAAAAAACAAACTTTAAAAAATTATTATGATCTAATCTTCGTTAAATACGCTTCCAAACTATTTCTCTACATAGTCACTGTTCGAACTTAAACGCTTATCATATAGTGGGTCAAGTTTTTAGATACTTTCGTCATAGAAGATTGCAGCCTGCGACTAAAATCAATTTTGTACCGACGTTTTGAGGTCGTCTTGGTCTAGAAAACGGACATGGGCTCTTGATCTTACGATGAGCCAAATCAAGACTGAGCATGGTTAAAAATTTCCCAATTGAATTGCTTAATAAGTTGCAAAGTGCGAGCCGACGCATGCGGTCGGGCGTTGTCGTGCAGAAGCACGACTCTAGGATCAGCAAACTTCAGTTCTTGTTCCGAATCGCCTCTATCAGCTTTCTTCAGGTACTACCATTCACGTCTGCATTAATTGTCGTAGCACGTACCTATAATACGCCCAAACAACAGCAGCCGCAAGCTTTCGGTTCTTGAACGTTTGGCTAAAATTTCTAGCTTTCGGGGAACTCGCATGCTGTTACTGTACTGATTGTTGCTTGGTTTGAACATTTGTGTACGAAATCCAAGTCTCGTCGCCAGCCCCAATGTAATTCTGGTACCCACCGTCATCAGTTCTGTAGCAATGTAGGAAAATCAGTGCAGAAGTCATTGAAAATCCGTTAACATCTTTGGCACTCACAAGGTCTCCCACTTCGTTCCTCTTCGTACACCAATCTCTGACCTTCGCTTTACTCATGATGCGTGGACCATGGACCTCGCATATTTAAGGTTAAATTTCGACAGCGTTTTCGTTTTTTTTTGCATGGAGATAACGAATCACAGTGCACACTTCACACTTTGTGGCATTCAGTTCTAGTGAACATTTTATTGTACATCTGAATACAATGACAGAACCATGGTAAAGCGACGTGTTGCTAGTCCATCAACCACTAAACCACCACCATAATGACTACGCCCCTCATTCTGCGGGAATATTTAAACGGCACTTTCTTTAACACTCGCTTTTTCTTCAACAAAATCTTAGCTCTATATTTCTATAGTTTCGATTTTACCCACCTTAAGAAGAATTTAATGCCATCACTGTAAATCCGTTGCGGTAGGTTCTTGATCATTCCGTTAAAATCTCAAAAGCGAGCCTTTACGTTCAGAAATTCCTATAGTGGAAATAAATTGTAATTCTTCAGTTGTCTATTTAATGCTGTAACACAGTGGTTCTTAAACTGGAGTCTGCAGAGCGCAGATGTTAAGGAGGAATACATATTAAAATATAATTTTTAAACAGAAATCAGCATATATAAATTTTTTTACCTGGAATAAAAGTCGATCAGGATCAATCCCTACATTCCACTATTACAAATAATAGCTGATAGAGTTTTCTTATTTTTCCTTAACCAACAGATTTTAAATAGCAAATAAGTTAAAAGAAAATTGCCAATACTTGCTTATAAATAGACGTTTCCGTAGAAACATTAAACATTATTTCAAAATAGTTTGAATTGGCATTGTCAAGTTCATCCAGTAAGAGGTGCTGCTAATAAATGATAAAGAAATACGTTAGATACGATTATAGAAAAAATATACTTTTCTCGTTTGCACAAGTTTCCTTTATTGATGTCATATTGCTATGAAAATTTTGTACATAAATTACTAGTAGATTATGTCTTTAAATAGTTACACTTTGACGTTATTATAAGTTTAAATTAACATTTCCTTTATAATAATTAAAATAAAATCTAAATCCTTTGAATGTACTATCGCCATAATTTGATTATATCAAAATATCAGAAGCAGAACGGACAAATAGTATTACACACGTTGTATATTCACAAGGCCTGGAAACGGAACCACGTCCTGCGAAACGTTAGCGTTTTCTAAAAAGAAATTTAAAAAATTGTAAGAACTATATTATTGTTAACACCGTTGATAATAGGAAGTACAAAAACAATAAACTCAGAAAATATATACGATAAACCTTGAAATTACAAGATAATTATAGGTTATGATATAGTCATAAATAAAATCACACGCCAATAGAACAAGTGTGGTAAACTTGATACACTCAAAATACCAAGATATCACGAAAAGCGTTTTAATTTGTAAAACTGAAACATCTAAATTATGTTCCGTTCGCAATGACATTTATTTTAAAACTAAATTGTTTTGCTCCATAGTATTAATTTAAATTTAATAAAATGATCGACGACTTCATTAAAAATTCATTTTTAATTATTTGTAAATATAATATTATTTCTCTTACTTTCCGTGATATTTATTGAATTTACATCCCTTTAATAATAATATTAAAAATAACAACAAAATAAATTGTTTAACTCCAAACAAAATTCTGCAGTTCTGTTTCTCAATAAATAATTTTAATGTAAGTACAATTGATTTAATGTGTGTTATGTGTTTTACTACTGCAAAAAATATTGGCCTCTGTAGTACTTCTTCGTGGGGGGTGGGGGGGACCATTATCATCCACTATGCCATGGAAGTAGTACCCAAAAAGTTTAACTGATACAAAGATCCACGTACTACAAACTTTTGAGAACTGCTGCTTTTACATTTAATGACTTCCTTGAGCTCCTACAATTAAAACGCGAAAGCAATAAAAATAATCAATTTGTGTGGAATTAATGCGGCAACAAAGGTAAGTCTGATTTGGAAAACAGATAACAGTAGTATTTACAAAATTTTATTTACAAATGAATTACCTAAATTATCCGGAATACTTTTTGATTATTTTATTTTTAACATAGCTTTCGATTTTATTTTGTTGTTATTAGAATTAATTTCTCTACTATATATTTTGACGCATCTACAGGAAAATCTCGATTTACCATTCTCAGATTTCGCACATTGATTTTGACGGGAAGATAACAATTTTTACTTTCCCATACCTTATAGGTATAGGGTAAGTATTGAAATCATGAAAATTTTCGAAATCGAGATTTTAACGGATATATCTGTTTTGGGTCTCTAGGAACCCAAAAAAGTGGTTTTTAAAAAATGTCTGTCTGTGGGTGGGTACGTACGTATGTACGTATGTACGTATGTGACGCTCCTACAGCCGAAAGTATTGCTCCGATTTTGATGTGCTTTGGAATGCGGGGGTGTATCGAAAATTCATCGAAAAAATAAGCTTTTCAAAAAAATCCGAAACCGGAAGCGGAAGTTACGCATGTTTTTTTGGTATCACTTTTTTCGTGATTACAATTTTGAAACTTTTATCGCGGATAACGATAGAGCGTCATAAGACAAATCTGTTAGTTTTTTGCCGAACTCGCTAGCTTTAAACTGAAGGGCGCTATGATTTTTTGAAATTTTTGAGTTTAACGCCCAATTACTCGAAAACGGATGAATCGATTCAAATGATTTTTATTTTCTGAATAGTATATGAAGGGTAAAATGAGGTGATATAAAAAGTTTTTTGAAAAATTATAAGGGGCCTAAATTACCAATTTTCAAAATTTTGGAAATTTTCAAAAAATTATTTCTCAAAAACTGCTCCAAGGAATTTTTTTAAACTTCATATGTCGACAGACCTCGCAAGGGGATATCGATATTTTTTTTGAAGAACTCCGTAATTTTCCTGTGGCGCCCTCTACGAAGCTTGGAAGTTTGAAACTTCAAACTCCTTTAATTAATAAACGAAAAAAGATAGGAAGCTGGGGTTTTCTCTGAATCGCTCAGTACGTAATGGAGCATATGAATATGCAAATATTACACTCGTGGATATATGTAAGCGCACCGGCCCCCTCCCCCCTCTTTTTTAGAAAAATATTTTTTTTATTCTAACGGTTGTTATTTGTTTGCGTCAAAGAATCTTTTTCAGCGAAAATAAAAAAATCGATTTTTTATGCCCTACAAAATATAATTTCCAGGGACTTAAGAAAATTTTACCTCGGTAGCAACAGCGATCGGTACTAGTTAGACCGCGCGACGTATATAGTAGAGAATGAAGTATGCCTGGTTGCATATTAAAAGGAAATTAAGGGTAAGTCTGTTCGTTACGAGGCAAGGTTTTAGGATAGCACTTGAACAACCGTTTTGAGGAAAATAACTCTACTGTTGAATAAAGATGATATGAACAGTTTCCAGTATGGGAAAGTCCAGGGAGGCAGTCGCGTCCACTTATTTATTTTTGATTTGAAGGTACTTATTTTTTAAGAAAAACGATGTATATTCTCTATAGTGTAATTTAAAGCACTTTTTGTTTTGCTTGATTAATAATATTGTCTCGTTTTCCTATATTTTGACTGAAAATATAACTTTTGTTAATCAATGTTTATCAAATTTTAATTTCTATAAACTTTAAATAAAAGCTCGTGGTGACGCATTCTGTATATATGTTTCAGCGTACACCTGCTTAACATTCTAGATACGCCCCTGACTAGTACTAAAAGTTTAACGATACTATTGTAGCAGATTTTCCTTGCCAGTAATTCAATTGGCAAAATATCATTTGCCAATCGATTTTCTTCAAATTTTAATTTCCCTAAAGCTCATAGTAATGCATCCTGTATATATCTTTCAGCATACACCTACCTAACATTCTAGATATGCCCCTAACTTGTATTAAAAATTTAACGATTCCATTGTAAAGGATTTTCCTTACCAATGTTTTCAAGACACGCAAACGTTTGTTAACCAAAGATTTTTCAAATTTTCCGAAAACATTTAATCAAACTTCATAGTGGCGCATCCTGTATGTATGTTTCAGCATACACCTGCTCGACGTTCTAGTACTGAATCTTTAACGATTCTATTGTAGCAGATTTTCCTTGCCAATATTTTGATTGGCAAGAAAACGTTTGCTAAACAAGTTTCTTCAAATTTTAATTCCCGTAAACGGTTCATAGTGACGCGTCCTGTATATATGTTTCAGAATACATCTACTCAACATACTAGATATGCCACTGACTTGCATTAAACATTTAATGATTTCATTGTAAAAAGTTTTCTTTTCCAATATTTAGATTGACACGAAAACGTTTGTTAATCAAAGTTTCTTCAAAATTTCCAATAAACGTTTAATTAAAGCTCATAGTGACGCATCCTGTATATGTGTTTCAGCATACACCTGCTCAACATTCTAGATATGCCCCTGACTTGTATTAAACATTTAACGATTCCACTGGAGAAGGTTTTCCTTGACAATATTTTAATTGGCAAGAAAACGTTTGTTAATGTAAGTTTTTTGAGAATTCCCGTAAACATAAACGTTTAATGAAAGTTCGTGGTGGCGCATCCTGTATATATGTTTCAGCATACACCTGCTCAACATTCTAAACATGCCCCTGACTTGCATTAAAAATTTAACGATTCCATTGTAGAAGGTTTTCCTTGCCAATATTTTAATTGGCAAGAACATTTAATAAAAGTTCGTGGTGGAGCATACTGTATATATTTTCGAGGATACACCTGCTCAGCATCCTAGATATGTCCCTGATTAGTACTTAAACCTGAACGATTCCACTGTAGATTTTCCTCGCCAATATTTTAATTTTCAGAAAAAAGTTTTTTAAACAAGTTTCTTCAAATTTTAATTCTTGGAAACGTTTAATTCAAGTTTGTGGTGACGCATCCTGTATATATGTTTCGGCATACATCTGCTGTGAATTCTAGATATGTTCCTGACTAATACTAAAAGTTTAACGATTCCATTGCAGCAAATTGCCCTTGCCAATATTTTAATTAGCAAGAAAACGTTTGTTAAGCAAAGTTTCTTCAAATTTTATTTCCCATAAACATTTAATAACAGTTCCTGGTGCCGCATCCTATATATTTTCGAGGATAGCATCCTAGATACGTCCCTGACTAGTACTGACACTTTAACGATTCCACTGTAGAAGATTTTCCTTGCCAATATTTTAATTGGCAGTAAAAGGTTTGTTAGCCAGTTTCATCAAATTTGAATTCTCATAAACGTGTAATAAAAGTTCGTGGTGACGCATCCTGTATATATTTTCGAGGATACACCTGCTCAACATCCTAGATACGCCGCCCGTGTAGTACTACAATTTTAACGATTCCATTGTAGAAGATTTTCCTTGCCATTATTTTAATTAGCAAGAAAACGTTTGCTAACCAAAGTTTCTTCAACTTTTAATTCCCATAAACGTTTAATTAAAGTTTGTGGTGACGCATCCTGTATATATGTTTCAGTATACAGCTGCTCAACATTGTAGATATGCCCCTGACTTGTATTAAACATTTAACGATTCCATTGGAGAAGGTTTCCCTTGCCAATATTTTAATTGGCAAGAAAACGTTTGTTAACCAAAGGTTCTTTAAATTTTATTTCCATAAACATTTAATAAAAGTGTGTGGTGACGCATCCTGTATATATGTTTCGGCATACATCTGCCCTGCATTCTAGATACGTCCCTGACTAATACTAAAAGTTTACTGATTCCATTGTAGCAGATTGCCCTTGCCAATATTTTAATTAGCAAGAAAATATTTATTAACCAAACTTTTTTCAAACTTTAATTCCCATAAACGTTTAATTAAAGCTGAAAGTGATGCATCATGTATATATGTTTCGACATACACTTGCTCAACATTCTAAACACGACCCTGACTTGTATTAAAAATTTAACCATTTAATTGTAGATTTTACTTGCCAGTATTTTAATTGACAAGAAAACTTTTGTTAACCAAAGTTTCTTCAAATCTTAATTCCCATAAACGTTTAATTAAAGCTCACCCTGACGCATTCTGCATATGTGTTTCAGCATACACCTGCTCAGCATTCAAAATATGCCCCTGACTTGCATTAAAAATTTAACGATTCCATTGTAGAAGGTTGTCCTTGCCAAAATTTTAATTGGCAGGAAAACGTTTCCTAATCGTGTTTTTTCAAATTTTAATTGCCATAAACGTTTAATTAAAACTCATAGTGACACATCTTGTATATATGTTTCCACATACACCTGATCAACATTCTAAATACGATCTTGACTTGTATTAACAATTTAATCATTTATTTGTAGAACATTGTCCTTGCCAATATTTTAATTTGCAGAAAAGGGTTTGTTAACTAGTTTCTTCAAATTTTAATTCCCATAAACGTTTAATAAAAGTGCGTGGTGACGCATCCTGTATATATGTTTCAGCATATATCTGCTCAACATTCTAGATACGCCCCTGACTAATACAAAAAGTTTAACAATTCCATTGTAGAATATTGCCCTTGCCAATATTTTATTGGCAAGAAAACGTTTGTTAACCAAAGTTTCTTCTAATTTTAATTGCCATAAACGTTTAATTAAAGCTCATACTGGCGCATTATGTATACATGTTTCAGCATACACCTGCTCAGCATTCTAAATATGTCCCTGACTTACATTAAAAATTTAACGATTCCATTGTAGAAAATTTTCTTTGCTAAAACTTTAATTGGCAAGAAAATGTTTCCTAATCAATTTTCTTCACATGCTGTATGTATGTTTCAACATACACCTGCTCAACATTCTAAATACGATCCTTACTTGTGATTTAACCATTTAGTGGTAGAAGATTTTCCTTCTCAATATTTTAATTGACAAGAACACGTTTGTTAATAGTAGTTTATGAAAATTCCCCATCAACATAAACGTTTAATGGAACTTCGTGGTGCCGCATCCTGTGTATATATTTCAGCATATACTTGATCAACATTCTAGATACACCCACGATTACTACTAAAACTTTAACGATTCCATTGTAGATTTTCCCGGCCATTATTTGAATTAGCAACAAAACGTTTGTTAACCAAAGTTTCTTCAAATAATTTTAAGTCCCATAGACGTTTAATAAGAGTTCGTGGTGACGCATCCTGTATATATGTTTCAGCATAACCCGCTCAACATTCAAGATGCGCCCCTGACTTGTAGTAAAACTTTAACGATTGCATTGTAAAAGATTTTTCTTTCCAATATTTTTACTGACGAGAAAACGTTTGAAAATCAATTTTTTCCCATAAACGTTTGATAAAAGTTCGTGTTGAAACATCTTATACACAGGATGTTTCAGCATACATTTCTCAACATTCAAGATACACTCCTGACTTGTGATAAGACTGGTAAAGCTTTAACGATTCAATTGTAGAAGAGTTTCGTTGAACTAAATTATTACTTTTGTTATATCCACCCATTTTTACAAATAGCTGTACATTTTCCTCTGAAGCTGTATTTTCCTATGGATAATTCAAATGAAACATGAAGCAATTGAACTAAATTGTTTTGAATGATGATAATCCGGTAAAGTGGTTAAATTGCCAAAGAAATTTTCGTAATTGGTCAACAAAACGATTACTTTAATAACGTACATTTTCTTGTCTGGTTTTTTATGCGTTTAATTATCACATTTCAATTATTTGTCTTCCCACCGCGCAGCTTCAACATGTGTTGGGAAGACTGCCTTGAATACCGAAAGAATTCAAAAAACGCTAACACGTAATAGAACCATGAGAAACATTACATGCCACCCACAGAGCCCGAACGAGAACTCGTGAACTTTCTCAAATCCAAATTCTCCACACAAACCCAAGCCCAAAATTTTGTCTCGCCCCCGGCAAAACTTAGAGAAACAAGGAACAACCGCATTTTGCAAAAACGTCAGCGGGGAGCTATTTTAATAATAACAATGGCATTGGCAATGCAACAACTCGATCCTACGAGAGAATCAGGAATGTGTGGAATGTCATCAAAAATGTTCAAAACATTAAACAATCTGTAGCTTCTGGAAGTTGTTAAAAAATATGACACTAAATTTAGACGCATTGTTATCTAACATAAGGCTTATTTTAGCTCGTTATGTGTGGTATGCCATGAACAGATGTGCTGGTGTGAACTGGGCATTCCATCCCGTGGTATGCGGACTTACTGGTACTCCTCAAAGATATCAAGATAGAAATTATACGGCCCACAGACACTTATTATATTTTCAGTCCATCTAAAGCCGTAAAAACATTTCGTTAAGGCTTAGTACTTAAGTCAATTCCCTCCTCTTCTGCTTAGTTGGTTTTGATTAGTTTTTAATACGTTAAATAGCAGATTCGGGAAATTTTAATAAAATCGCAGTTTCTAAATACCACAACCAGATTATCCTGTTTAATGTATTAATAATAACAAACTACTTAAATTTAAAAATAATGAGATCATTTTACGTTATTTCCTCTTAATTCTTTCTCTATGTCAGCAGTGATGCAAATCTTCATACATTTTAATTAACAACTATCCCTGATCAAATTTCAAAATATGAGATCACTCTTGCTACAATTAATTTGCATATGGTAGTTGAGCCAATCTTAAAAAAATTACATAATTTTTACTTTTAATGAAGAGTAAGGTTTTCTGTTTCCTGAAACAAATCTTACATCAGTTTCTTGTTTAAATAAGTTGCAAAAACACAGATGCATGCATCTTTGCGTTAATATTTCCAGAAAATTACAAAACGCTACTTTTACTATTTCCGTCAACCTTTGTTGCTGCGGTTCAGTTCGGTTTGCAATGTTAATCAGGCTGTTCGCATGCAAATTTTTTTAACGCGTTGTAAATGTAACGGGGCGTTAAACCGAAGCAATATTTTTCGAGCCGGGAAAAAATAAATCGAAAAGGCGCCACGTCTTTCGTTCCAAACGTCCTTGCCGTATTTTATTTTAACATAAAGGCTAAAATTTTACACGGCTCGACTAGAATCAAATCGAGATTACAAGAATTTGCCCGAGGTTTTCTAAACGTAGGCCCTAGACGTCTCCCGTCGGTCTTCGGAGAGGATGCAGCGGACTGAAGGACGTGTTGTGAAATAAATCCGGTCCAGGTGAAGAACCCTGCGGTACGCTATAAAAACAAAAAACGTCCAAGTGGTCAAAACGCGACTTATGCTAAAGTAGACTTTATTTCCACTTGATTTAAGATCGTTTTGGATGGGATTAGTAAAAAACTAATTACGTATACCTGTTAGTCTACCTGGTGGATTCTTATGAATGAAGCTGCTTTACTATTTTCCTCAGTTAAAGGTGAACGTATAACAATGGAACAACGTAAACACTAAAGTGCAAAGATTACTAAAAATATTTACATATTTAACTTGAAAAATAGCGAATTAGAATTATTTTTAATAATAATTTAAAAAGTGCTTCAACTTTTCCAAGTACGGGGATTTTTGGAAATTTTCAGCTCATCCAAGATAATTTTAAATATAGCATGGAACTGCCATTCTACGTACAACAGCTTATAAAATCTTCATTTATACGTGTTAAATATTTCCAAATGGCCAAAGAAGAAGCCGAAGCATCCCCAAAAAAGTGCGTGTTTTGGCAACCATGGCTGGATAAAGGTAAAAATTCCCTTGTAACTTTGTTAAACAATACAATGCATTCATGCACTACTAGGCATTTAGTTATAAGTTTGTAGTCAAATTAGTTTGATAAACCCATGCGCATAGTTTAGGGCCGAGAAGGCGTAGTGCGACCGGATGTAGTCCATCTTCTTATAATTAGCGGTAGCTCAGGCTGACCTTGGAGGGTCGAATCGCCCTCATATCTCGAAAGTGGTCTTAATTTGACTTACAAATTTTTTCCAGCAGACTTGTTTTAAATTAAATACCTTAATTTGAGAGACCACAAAACACTTTAAACTTTTGTGCTGGTTTCTGTTGTAAAAATAATAATTTTATGAAATTAATACCCTGTATATTATTAATTCTGCTTCGTAATTTGAAGCAGGCCGGCGAGCAACTTGAGAAGCAAAGTTTTTCTCCTTTAAACCTTAAAGGTTATTCGTTCAACTTAATTGAGTCAAGATTAAATATATTGTTCCAAGGTCAAGGTCATATTTTGTTCTTTTCCAGAAGATTCGGCGAAACAAGGTGCAACGAAACAGTTACCAACAACAAAATGGAAAAGGGATCGCCGCACGCGTCCCGAATACTCCCGAAAGTCTGATCCAAAAATTCCTGACGGTTTCAATCAGGAACCGTTGAATATTGAAGTACAAACATATAATTCTCCAAATGGCCAGCAGTTCGTCAACGGTGGTTCTAACGGTCTGACATCTCCAAACAGTCCTGGAGCCACTGCTGATACCCCCTTGGACATGAGCGTTCGTCAAAGGGGGCAGCCGCCTTCCTACTCCCAGACCATAAACAATCCAGGCTATAGATCGAGTTACAGACCTTCTGTTATTACTCAAACGCCCCATCGCGATGATGTTCCCTCAGGTTTGTTCTTATTTGGGTTTATCTGGAAGAATAGTAAGCTAATGTGTTTTTTGTTCAGGTATATCAATGTGTGATCCAATAATTGATGAACACTTCCGACGTTCCTTAGGAAAAGATTATATTAAAATATTTTCCAATAACAACATACCACCGAAGGAACCGAATCCTGTAATAAAACCAACCCCTAAAGTCAACGGTAACGTCATGGAACTGATGGACAATGCAGGTCTTTCCGTTGATGATCATTTTGCGAAAGCCCTGGGTGATACGTGGCTGAAACTAAATAAAAAAGAAAATGAAATTGAAAACCAATCGACTGATAAAGAAACGGTCATGTCTGTCTGACCGACTAACTATGTTTTATCTTCCTCAATTATTAACAAATTAGTTGTAGTTACTGGTAGATTGTATGGGTGTTTGTGTGTGTGAAGGAGTGGATGTCGCTGATGAAACACAAATTTTAATGTAAATATTTATTTCATGACATTTTTTAAGAATAATCATTTTATCCAGCAGTTGTTCCTCTCATTTTAGGATTATTCACAAGAAGTAGTGATTTTTGTTAATAAAATGGGATAAGCGGAAGCTTAAATTCTTTTTAATTTTTATAATTAGGTTTAATTTCAAGGCTGGATAGGTTTTGCAATAAAATAATTAGTTGAAATTATTTTTGACGAAACTAAGTTGTAAATATTTTTCCATGGCACTTTTGTAAATAAATGCGACTTATTTGTGCATATTAGGGATTACTCATTTAGCATGACTATTTATGAATATTAACAGCAAAAAATGTTTCAAACGAAGCGAATTTTAATCCTAGAATGTACTTGGTGTCTATATTCGTACAATATTGTTACTAGTTTTTTAATGTTACTATTACTTACTTTTCTTTTATGTTCCAATTGGAATTCGATGTTAAATTTATTTAAATAAATGTTTTCGTGGACCTGAAGTTTTTATAGGCTTTAAGAACTGATTTCATATGGTGCTAGAATTCCTATAACATCTCTTCACCATAAGAAAACAGCCCCCATTGCCAAACACATCGAAGATTTTCACTCACACCATGAACATGTCTTCGTAGCTCTGCACTAAGGAAAACACTGGGTGACACAATCAAGCTAGTTACTTAAGTACAAATCACTGTTACACTTCGTTCCTAAACACAAAATAGATATTTTCTTACAGCATGACTTCGAATTCAAAACCGTCATAGTTTTGATACCATTTCTCACATTTAAGTCTTGCAGCAAACCAGTTGCACCACCAGGAGGGCCCTCTAAACTTACTTCTGCACTTTTTTGATTTTAGTGGTTGTTTTGCAACCTTTTTCATATATTGAATTACCCCAGATATCAAATTTGCGGTGATACAGCTTCTGGTTTTACAGAGCGGCTGATTTTTTAAATAAAAATTGAAAGCAAGGTGAAATAAACCGCTTTGTTCAAAGTGTGTACTGTGTAGTTGCCCATTTCAGTAGAGGCATTTTTCAGTATTTAAACGAGTACCTGCATGGTTGTCATTTGATATGTTGGTAGCATATCAAATTTTACTGTAAAAACGAACTTTTTTAAAAATGGAAGGTGAATTGGTCATTTTAAAAGCGTGTAAATTACAATGCGATTTTAATTTGTTTGAATATTGTAACCAAAGGGAGAAAATTTTCATAAAAAAATAATACAGTTCTGGGTTAAATTTACATGTAAAGTAAACCAAGACCAAAATGCCCAAAAATTATAAATAATTGAAGAAGTTTCTTGCATTTACTACTGCCGTATTATTACTGTTAAAGTTTGATTGTGTCAAAATTGTAAACAAGCGTCATAACAACAATTGTTGAAATTCAAACAATATGACAGTTTTTGATATTAAGTACGTGCGTGAACGTGTTATTGTAAGATAACCTACAAAAGAGTCCCTAAAAAAACGTATAAAAGACAAAGCATTGCAATTATTTAGAGTAATCAGCAGTATTTATGATTCTAGTAGGAACTGGATGATACAATATGAAAATATAATACTTTTTTAACAATTATACGAGGCTGTTTCAAATGAAATCCGGATTGCGTCTTTAACTAAGTTAAATACATTCCCTATTACCAATAATGAAAATAATGACTTAGTTAGTTCACACATTAAGGGAGGACATGATTTGATTATTAAGTGTCTGGAAACACAAGACAAATTTAATTTCTCAGTTGATAGCTATGGCGTCACTTCAAAGTTGCACCACCGAAGAAATAAGTTCTGTGATAAGATTTTTAACTATAGAAGGAGTGAATTCTTCTGAAATTCATTCAAGAATGCATAAGGTGTACGGAAGTAGCTGTTTAGCTGGTTCGAGTGTGTTTGAATGGGTAAAAAAGTTTAAAAGCAGCACCGAAATTGTGAAAAATGCACCACGACCAGGACAAGCAAACCGTGTAATCACTGGAAAGAACACTACAACTCTGCAGGAGCTCATTTTACAAAACAGACGCATAAAACTAAAAGAAATTGCTTTAAAAATTAATGTGAGTATCGATTCTACACATAATATTGTTTTTGAGCAGTTGAAATACAGAAAAGTTTGTACGAAATGGGTACCTAGGCAATTAACGCCTGCACTTAAACAAAGAAGGATTGAAGCTTGTACTATTCGTATGTTATGTTATGAAAAAGAGGGAGCTGCCTTTTTAAATCGTATAGTGACTGGTGATGAATCCTGGGTCACCATTTTCAGCCAGAATGTAAGCAATCATCAAAAGAATGGCGGCACTCAGCATCACCAAAATCCAAAAAATTTAAAGCTGCTCCATCGGCTGGAAAGGTAATGTTGACTGTGTTTTGGGATAAGAAATAAGTACTTGTAGAAGATTACAAGATGAAGGGTACCACAGTCAATAGTGCAGCCTATTAAAAGATAAACTGAAGCCAGCTATAAGGACAAAACAACGCGGATTTCTGTCAAAAGGTGTTTTGCTCCAACACGACAATGCTCGGTCGCATAGCTCGATGGAAACCAAGGCAATAATAGAAAAACTTAGATTTGAAGTTATTGAACATCCTCCGTATTCTCGCGATCTAGCACCAAGCGATTACCACATGTTTGGAGTACTTAAAAGAGATTTAAGTGGGCTGCATTTTCCGGATGAGAACGTGAAAAATGCGGTGCATGAGTGGTTTCGCACAAAACCAAACGAATTCTTCTCCGATGGAATAGAGGCTTTGGTTGACAGATGGAAAAGGTGTATTGAGAGGCAGGGGGGCTATATAGAAAAGTGATAACATTTTTTTGTCAATTCAGTTATTAAATAAACAAATATAATCACAATCCGGATTTCATTTGAAACAGCCTTGTATATTCGCTTTGGACGTATTTTTTATCCCATATATTTATTGCATTTTGTTAGCCAAATAATATTAAATTTTATGCAGCAGACTATTCCACACCAGAAATATTCCGTTTACTAAATTGAATAGAATAAAAATTTACACTATTCTATGAATCATTTTTCTATTATTACTGTGATGAAATAATATATTTTTAATTAAAAAATCCCATTCCTTTTTCAGCATAAGTTATACTTAAAGTATCCTAGATGTCGATCTACATACATTCATTGGTTTTTCATATCAAAAGTTTAAACATCTGGGTATATCCACAGAAAACTTCGAAACTACACCAAATTCACCAGTCAAATTTTATAACAACTCGATACAACTTCGCGCGATTCAGTTTATTCAAACATCCACTTTCACGGCTTTTCCCCATTTTCCCGCACTCTAGCAACAATGGAAAACAACTTTTTCATTATTTTTAAGTTTAGGTCGACACAGGCACAACAAACGTCTGATCAATAGCGTGTAAACAGAAACACGCGATTTATGATTGATTATTTCTTAATAAGAATGACTCACGATCTGGGACTGATTTCACCGCTAACAACGATGTCCGTTGCATCAAAGAGGGGATACAACCCTCCATTCAAGTAACTTCCGTCAACCCTCATACTTAGGATATTTACAAATGCAGGCATTGACATGACTTACCATTTTGCAATATTTGGAAGGGGACTTATTGTGTGTTTTTTAGCAGGGGTAGGTACGCACAGAAAGAAGGTTTGGTATAAGGGTTATCTAGGAGCTTAATTATTTTCCTTCTTATTTTGTTTTAATTTTTTAGAAAATTTAAAACCCTAATGTAAATTCCAAAAATATTCCAATTAGTACTTTTATTGACGTTGTCAAAAAAAAATCAAGAACAAAGTGAAAGCGACGGTTAGAAAAGGTTGAAGGGGAACTCTTTTCTTAACAAATGCACTCATTGTGAAACCAGAACCAGACATAGCTAGGGGTTGTTTTTGATGTTTTGGTAGTATTTAGAGTTAGCCTGTTTGGTCTGTTGTTAACCCTCGTTACGTTACCCTTTAGAAAACTCGAATAATCTGACGTTCTATATATATCAACACTTACGTGATAACGTGACTACGGCCCGTAAAATTTCCCAGATTTGAATTTTTGATGCATGATAAGCGCCCCTCTTAGTAATTGGGACGTTTATAAGGGCAGTCTATGTTTTAATATCGATTGTGTTGGAATGTCGTTGACGGTTCTTAAAAGGCCGAATCTACTTGATCATTTAATATTTCACTTAGAGCTGAATTTCCTAAATGTTGTCCGGTGGAATACCGGTGTGTCGTGAAAAAAAAAACTATTTTACTGAATATTTCGTATGAATAACTTTAGTAATATTTTTTAGCCACAAAAGAATTTCAATATCCTATAAATAAATTGTGGGATACCTTGAGTTAGAGTATGACGAACAATACAACGAATGTCGTAGATCAGCACACATAAATGGTTGATTTAAGATATGATATTTCTTTGTAACAATGCTAGTACGAACAATTGTGCTTTAATAATTAAAATACCCAAATATTTTATTAAAAAGAGTCACGCAAAGCTCTAAGCTGTGCATTCTAAAACTATTTTTGATTATACAAAGTGCTCCGTAGAAAAGTGACCAGACTTACACCAAACTTTTATTTTTTAATGGAACATCCTGTGTATTCTGGAATTTTTCACTTCTTCTTCTCTGGAAAAGTTTGTGAGAGTTGTGCGTACCTATGTTATTCAGATGGACGTTTAAAAAATTTCTTGCTGTATTATTTTGAAATAATCAACTCGCACTTCCTTAAAATCATTATTTACTTAGTATTCGACACTTCATTCTAACCAAAACCACAACGCAGCGTCTATATCATACAAGATGCTTCTCAAAATGTGTTACACATTCAAACCTCTCTATATCGAAATGCCAAGGAACCAAGAAATAATATGTTATGTAGAAAATTCGATATATGGAACAGTTACATTTTAAGTTGTTAAAACTGTTTAAATGCTAATGCAATGACTAGACGCAAACGTACAGCGTTTTCGTCCCGCTGCTGGGCAACGGCCTCTTCTCTGCCACGTGTTTCTCCTCAGCGCTAAGGTAGAAACACGCGGGACCTA